>ML259737.1:0-64946 GCA_005239495.1 Nicotiana undulata | reverse complement strand
ATATATATATGATTTAGTAGATAAGGAATTAACTAGAATCCTAATGCTACTCTTCCTTGGTGAAAGAGTTCTAGTAAAACTCAAGTCCTAAATCCTTCCTTATCTTAGATTCTATTCTTATTGAATACAGAGTCCTTCTCCATTTTCGTTTTTGCAATCTTTTCGATCAGAAGATATCTCAATTTCACTAGAATAAGTTTATCTCCTGCATGTGCATCTCATGTGATTTTGAATCTGCTCGTTTATGTCACCTGTGATGGACTTAGTTCATCTCGTAGTTCCTTTGTCGATCTTCAAAACTACTTCCTTTCTTGGGCCAACAACAGCTTTCCTGCTGGGTGAGCGGCTTATCAGTGGTGGCGTGCCTATGAGTTGAGTAGTCCGGATGAGGCAGCTTCACTTACTTGGGCTCAATTCTCCGAGATGTTCTTACTTGAGTTTGTCCCTCAAAGCCTCAGGGATGCTTGGCGTGCAGAGTTTGAGCAGTTACGCCAGGGTACCATGACTGTGTTAGAGTATGCAGTCCGTTTCAGTGACTTGGCTCTCCATGCACCAGCCCTGGTTGCCACTATCAGAGAGAGGGTTCGACGCTTCATTAAGGGACTTCACCCCAGTATTCGGACCAGTATGGACAGGGAGTTTGAGACAGATATCCCTTACCAGCAGGCCGTGAGTATTTCCCGGAGGATTGAGAGTATGCTATCTCGGGACAGGGAGGAGAGAGAGGCCAAGAGGTCTCGAGAAACTGGTCATTTTTCGGGAGTTCGTGCACCAGTAGCACGCTTTGGCAGGGGTTTTGTGAGTCGCCCTGTTCATTCAGCTCTTCCAGCAGCCAGTGGTATTTCAGCTCCTCCTAGACCTCAAGAGCCTTATTATGCGCCACTAGTATCTTATGTGCCTCCTGTCAGAGATTCTATCACCAGCCAGTCCAGCAAGCCAGTTCAGAGTCAGCACCAACCGCCACGTCCTTCGAGGGGTTGTTTTGAGTGTGGTGACCCTCGCCACGTGATCAGAGATTGCCTCAGAGCTAGGAGGTCTCCACCGGGTCCTCCAGCTATTCCTCCAACCCCACCTTCTCAGGCAGCTCGAGGTCAGGGAGGTTGCCCTAGAGGGGGAGGCCAGGCCAGGTATTATGCTCTTCCAGCCCATTCAGAGGCCGTTGCTTCAGATTCGGTCATCACAGGTATTGTCCCTGTTTGTCATAGGGATGCATCGGTATTATTTGATCCAGGCTCTACATATTCATATGTTTCTTCTTATTTTGCTTCAAACCTGGGGATATCTCGGGATTCTTTGAGTTCCCCCGTATATATTTCTACTCTCGTGGGAGATTCTCTTGTTGTGGACCGGGTATATCGGTCGTGTTTGATTGTTATCAGTGTTTTTGAGACCAGAGCTGATCAGTTATTACTGGGTATGGTAGATTTTGATATTATTTTGGGCATGGACTGGTTGTCGCCTCATTATGCTATTCTTTACTGTCACGCCAAGACCGTGATGTTGGCTATGCCAGGTTTACCGAGGTAAGAGTGGAGAGGTTCCTTAGAGTACGCTCCTCGCCAAGTTATTTCATTTCTTAAGGCTCAGCGGATAGTGGAGAAGAGGTGTGATGCATATTTATCCTATGTGGGAGATGTCAGTGTTGATACCCCTTCAGTTAAGTCAATTCCGATTGTGCGGGACTACCCCGATGTTTTTCCAGCTGATCTTTCGGGTATGCCGCCCGATAGAGATATTGATTTTGGCATTGATTTGTTGCTGGGCACTCAGTCCATTTCCATTCCTCCCTATCGTATGGCTCTTCCTGAGTTGAAGGAGTTGAAGGAACAGTTGCAGAAATTTCTTGACAAGGGTTTCATCAGGCCAAGTGTTTCACCTTGGGGTGCTTCGGTATTATTTGTAAAGAAAAATGATGGTTCGATGCGTATGTGTATTGATTATCGGCAGCTGAATAAGGTTACAGTGAAGAACAGGTACCCACCGCCTCGCATTGATGACTTATTTGACCAGTTACAGGGTGCTAGGGTGTTCTCCAAGATTGACCTATGTTCGGGCTATCATCAGTTGAAGATTCGGGATCCCGACATCCCGACGACTGCCTTCAGGACCAGATATGGCCACTATGAGTTCGTTGTTATTTCATTTGGGCTGACCAATGCCCCAGCAACGTTTATGCACCTGATGCACAGCGTATTTCGTTATTTCGTCATCGTGTTCATTGATGACATCTTGGTATATTCTAGGTCCCAGGAGGACCATGAGCAGCATTTGAGGACGGTGCTTCAGACTTTGAGTGAGAAGAAATTGTATGCCAAATTTTCTAAGTGTGAATTTTGGCTTGATTCTGTGGCATTCTTAGTCCATGTGGTGTCTTGTGATGGGATCAAGGTAGACCCAAAGAAGGTGGAGGCAGTGTAGAGTTGGCCTAGACCGTCTTCAGCTACTGAGATCCGCAGTTTCCTCGATTTGGCTGGGTACTATCGACGTTTTGTGCAGGGATTTTCATCCATTGTTGCACCTATGACCGGACTGACCCAGAAGGGTGAACCGTTCAGGTGGTCTGAGGAGTGCGAGGAGAGCTTTCAGAAGCTAAAAACATCCCTGACTACAACTCTAGTGTTGGTTTTGCCTACAGGTTCAGGGTCATATACAGTCTATTGTGATGCTTCGAGGATTGGCCTTGGGGCGGTGTTGATGCAGGACAGTAGGGTGATTGCCTACACGTCTAGACAGTTGAAGGTGCATGAGAAAAACTATCCAGTTCATGATCTCGAGTTGGCAGCGATTGTTCACGCCCTGAAGATATGGCGTCATTATTTATACGATGTTCCCTGTGAGATTTTCACGGATCACCGGAGTTTGAAACACATATTCAAGTAGAAAGACCTCAATTTGCGCCAGTGGGTGGTTGGAGTTACTCAAGGATAATGACATCACTATATTATACCACCCGGGGAAGGCCAATGTGGTGGTCGGCGCCTTGAGTCGTCGGGCGGAGAGTTTGGCATATCTTCATGCAACTGAGAGGACCTTAGCCTTAGATGTTCAGTCCTTAACCAGTCAGTTCGTGAGGTTGAATCTTTCTGAGCCTTGCCGGGTATTTGCTTGTGTGGTTGCTTGATCTTCCCTTTATGATCGTATCATAGAGCGCCAGTATGATGATCCTAACCTTCTGGCCCTTCATAATAGAGTTCGGCGGGGTGATGCCAGGGATGTGACTATAGGTGATGATGGCGTGATGAGGATTCAGGGTCGTATCTGTGTGCCCAATGTAGAGGGGATTCGGGAGTTGATTCTTGAGGAGGCCCATAGCTCGCGATATTCCATCCACTCGGGTACCGCGAAGATGTACCAGGATCTGAGACAGCACTATTGGTGGCGAAGGATGAAAAATGATATAGTGGAGTTTGTAGCCAAGTGTCTCAATTGTCAGCAAGTCAAATATGAGCATCAGAGATCGGGAGGGTTACTTCAGCAGATTGAGCTTCCAGAGTGGAAGTGGGAGCGGATCACCATGGACTTTGTGGTTGGACTTCCTCGGACTTTGAGGAAATATGATGTTATTTGGGTGATTGTGGATCGGTTGACCAAATCAACCCATTTCATTCCAGTGTTGACTACATATTCATCCGAGAGGTTGGCTAAAATTTATATTAGAGAGATTGTTTGCCTCCACGGTATTCCAGTATCTATCATTTCAGACAGAGGTACACAGTTCACTTCACGGTTCTGGAGAGCCGTTCAGCAGGAGTTAGGCACCAGGGTGGAGTTGAGTACAACCTTTCACCCTCAAACGAACGGGCAGTCCGAGCGCACGATTCAGATTCTTGAGGATATGCTCTATGCCTGTGTGATGGATTTTGGAGGGTCATGGGACCAATACTTTCCACTTGCAGAGTTTGCTTATAATAATAGCTACCAGTCCAGCATTCAGATGGCGTCGTATGAGGCTTTGTATGGTAGGCGGTGCAGGTCTCCAGTGGGATGGTTTGAGTCGGGCGAGGCCCGATTGTTGGGTACATATTTGGTCCAGGATTCCCTGGACAAGGTGAAGGTGATTCAGGAGAGGCTTCGCACAGCTCAGTCAAAGTAGAAGAGTTATGCGGACCGGAAGGTTCGTGATTTGGCATTTATGACTAGTGATAGGTTATTGCTTTGGGTATCGCCTATGAAGGGCGTCGTGAGGTTCAGGAAGAAGGGTAATTTGAGTCCGAGATTTATTGGCCCTTTTGAGGTATTGCAGCGGGTTGGGGAGGTTGCTTATGAGTTGTCCTTGCCTCCCAGCCTAGCAAGTGTTCATCCGGTATTCCACGTCTCTATGCTCCGTAAGTACCACGGTGACCCGACTCATGTTTTGGATTTCAGTTCAATCCAGTTGGACAAGGACCTATCATATGTTGAGGAGCCTGTAGATATATTGGATAGAAAGGTCAGAAAGCTCAGGCCAAAGGATATCGCATCAGTGAAGGTGCAGTCGAGGGGTCATCCGGTCGAGGAGGCGACTTGGGAGACCGAAAAGGATATGCACAGGCAGTACCCTCATCTTTTCACAACTTCAGGTATGTCTCTATACTCGTTCGAGGACGAATGATTTTCTTAAGAGTGGGAGAATGTAATGACCCGGTCGGTCGTTTTTAGAGTTAGTGCCCCGATCCCCTAATAACTATTTTCCCCATTTCTATTTCTGCTTTTGGGACTTGTCAGAACGTTGAGTGGTGAAATTCGAAGGGATTTTGGACACATAGTCCATAAATGTAAAATTTAGCTTTAGAATTCCTGTCGTAGTTAGAACTATGTGAAGACGGATCCGAAACAAAATTTTGTCGACTCCGTTAGCTCCGATGGGTGATTTCGGGGTTAGGACTGTGTTCATAATGTGTTTTCGAGGTCTGTAGTAGATTTAGGCTTGAATTGGCGGAAGGTAGAATTTCGGCGATTTCGGCCGACAGGTGAGATTCTGATATCGGGCTCGGAATGGAATTTCGGAAGTGACAGCAGGTCCGTAGTGTCATTTATGACCTTTGTGTAAAATTTGAGGTCATTCGGATGAGTTTTGACGTGTTTCGACATCGGATGTGGATTTTGGAAATTTTATAAGTTCTTACGCTTGAATCTACGCATAATTGATGATTTGGATGTTATGAGATGTGTTTTGAAGGCTCGACTAAGTTCGAATGAGTTATTAGGATTGGTTGGTAGTTGTGGTTGAGGTCCCGGAGGCCTCGGGTGTGTTTCGCATGCTCAAACGAGCAATTTTGGCCTTAAAATCACTGTTGGTTTTCTGGTGTTCAGCAGCAGGTTTTTCCTTCCCTGCGATCGCGTGAATATATCCGCGATCGCGTAGCACAAGTAAGGCTGGAAGCATTTTTTTATATGTGATCGCACCAAGGGGTACGCGATCGCAGTGTTTGGAGATAATAGTCATCGCGTTCGCATGGTTTTATTCGCATTCGCGTAGATGAGTTGGGCAGCAGGGTCTTGGGAATTACTCTACGTGGTCGCGTGAGTGTATCCGCGATCGCAAGTGTAGTCCTGCGTTCGTGTAGTATAAATTTCAGGCGGGAGTTCATTACTCTCCGCGATTGCGACTCAAAGTACGCGATCACATAAGGCAATAACTGGGCAGAGTCATTAAAGACCCAAATTCGAGGGTTTAAACTATTTTCCACATTTTTGAATTTGAGAGCTCGTGAAGTGCGATTTTTGGGGAGTTTCCACCTGGGCAACTTGGGTATGTGATTTCTCTCCGATTTAGACTAGTTTTCATGATTACACTCTTAAATCTAGCCCAAAATTTCAAACATTTGGTGGAAAAATTGGATAAACTTCCTAGACCGAATTCTTGAGTCTTGATTGGGATTTTTACATCCTATTTGAGAAACTATTATATGGTTAGATTCGTGAGTGAATGAGTGTCCGGAATATATAATTTTTACCCGATTCCGAGACATGGGTCCGGGAGACTTTTTAGCTTCGAACTTATTAGCTATTTTGATTCATAAAGTGATATTTACATTATGCAATCGAATTGATTAGATTTGGGCCATGCGGAGTCGGATACTCGTGGCAAGAGTGTGGTATTGAGTTGATTAGCGCAGTCGAGGTAAGTGGCATGCCTAACTCTGTGTTAAGGACTGCCCCTTAGGCTGTTTGATACTATTTTTGTTATATGTCGTGTACGTGAGGTGACGAGTGCGTACATGGGCTATTGTTGCTAAAACTCCATTTTTTCCTTTTATGACATAAATCATTCATCCCTATTTCATTGTTTCATGTACTAACTGTGTAGTGTAGCTTAGGAATGAGCATGTCTATCTGTCTTACTTGAGTTACTCCTATTTGTTACTATTTATACCATGTTTAGGTAGTTTTATCCGTATTTGCCTGTGATTCTTCCTGAACTGTTCAACTAAACTGTATCCGATATTCATTGCATTGCATATTTAAATTGGGGCTACGGACGAGATTCCGGGAGCTTTCCCCATGTACTGCATTGCATATTTAAATTGGGACTACAGACGAGATTTCGGGAGCTTTCCCCATGTACTGCATCACATATTTAAATATCGACTACGGACTAGATTCCGGGAGCTTTCCCCTGTACTGCATTGCATATCTGTTACTGTGAGATACGTTGTGCCGAGCCGAGGGCTCCCTTTTACTATTTCTTTCAGCTTACCGTTTCTACTGTTTTGCCGTAGCTTATTATATCTCTCTGCTTAGATTTTTGAATTATTTTACTAAAAACATCCAGTAGAGCCTTAACCTGACCTCGTCACTACTTGACTGGGGTTAGGCTTGGCACTTACTGGGTACCAATTGTGGAGTACTCATGCCCTTTCCTGCGCATGTTTTCCATGTGCAGATTCAGGTACCAGCACCCAGTATCGTGGCTAGGAGTATCAGTAGCAGCTGCCAGGAGACCGCGAGGTAATTCTTCCGCGTCCGCAGAATCCCACGAGTCCCCTTCTGCTCTAGTATAGGATTAGTTGACTTATGTATTTTTCAACTATTTCATTATATAGAGCTACATTTAGTACAGAGCTTGTGACCGTCGTGACGTTCCAGGTTTTGGGAAGTGAAATTGTATATGTCGTGCGGCTGAGTTATATATTCTCTTCTTCTTTCCTATTTTATTTATTATATTGATTTTATTTTTTCGCAAGTTTTTAGGCTTACCTAGTCGTAGAGATTAAGTGCCGTCACGATACCGTTCGGAGGGTCGTGACAATAAAGGGCTGCTTCTGGCACAAGAGGTGCCACATCCTGATTTGGTCTTTTAGATTCTATTGTCATTTGTCTTTCTTGTTTGCACGATCTAACGCCCTAAAAGATTTCCCCTGTTCTGGTAATGATTCAAACAGTTCACTAGTTCTCGAGGAGTTTCTAAGCATGCACATGTAACCCACAAGATTTCATACGTTAGAATTTCAATGTGATACGATTAAAATCAAGAAAATTGACTATACTAAGAATCCTAGCAATAATTCTAGTTGTAATTAATAACTCTGTTAATTCTTCGGCAATCGGAACAAAATTCAATCACGCCCAACCATGCCTCCTAAAAGGTGTAGCGATTGTTGCAAATATAATCCGATTTGTGAGGTTGGAGTCGAATCCCACAGAAAATTAACCTACTAATTTTAACTACTCGTCTCATACGAATTTAAGCAATAAACTTCCAGAAGCGTCAAGTAATGAATTTTAAGTGTTTACTAACTAAAAGAAAATAACTAAAATCCAACAAAAGTATCACTAGTAAGTAAGGTTATAAACAAGATTTTGAAGGGCTTAGAGTTATGATTTTCCCATTTTTCAGAATTCCTTGCACTACGTCTCCTATAAATTCTCTTAATTACTGTCTATTGGTCGTGAGCACTCGATTAATCATAATTCTCTTTCGAGCAATTACAATAATTTACTAGTCGATTTTCTCGAATTACACTAGCTCTCACTTTTTCATTGCTCACTATGACCACGTCAAAGCTTCATTACCTCTAATTTCGGTTTTGAATTCGCTATATTGATCTCTCATATACCTTAGGAGTTACATTGTTCAATAACCACCTAAATACATTAGCTCTCTCAAATAAAATATAATGAGTAGGCATAGAAAATTGAGGACCCTTTAATCAACAACAATAAACACGTAGTTGAACAAGTACAGAAATAAACATGCTCAATTATGTTAAATGCATTAGAAATTACTCCTTCAAGAGGTTCAATCAAAATCATAGATAAAATGTTTGGCTACTCATGCTAGTTTGAACAAATACCATACTAGAATTCAGAACAATAGAAAAATAGGAAGAAAGAAGAAAAGAAACGTGAAGTTTAATCGTTCTTCTTGCTCCAAGCGTGTTCTTACCTCTCCCAAAATTTTCTCCACTTAAAAAGTGGCTAACTATCATATTTATATGAAGTAGGGTTGAGTTGGGGCAGATTTGACTTCTCCTATTTTGGATTGGAGAAGCTCAAGGCGCGTGGCGCGACCCAGTTGTTGATTTCTTCTGCTCTGGTTCCGGTCTGATGAAGTGAACCTCGTTTTGATGTCCGAGACTTTTTTCTTCAACTCTTTTTCGCCAATTTATTTTCTTATTTGATCGTTTTACGTGCAAATTCGTTCCGACATATATCTAAAAATCATGTGATCTCCCGCAACTCACATAAAAAATAATATGACATCATACTCAAAAACATGAACTTTTCATCGTTTATAAGTATGCACTGTTTTGATTTATGCTTTTTGTGCATAATGTCTTTTTATGTACTCTCAAAATATGTAGTTTAAGCAGCAACAATGTTATCAATCTCCTTTTTAGTATAAGAATTTATTTGTTACTCATTAGTAGTAATGTTTTTCTAAGATATGACGTGTAATCAGATTGCGTATCTTCTTTGAGTTATGAAATTAGAATAAGCCTGATATTTTCGAGCTATGTGGGAAGCCATAATAGTAAGGACTTTAAAATCAATTAAAATCTTATCTTATACTCCCTCCGGTTCAAAATAAGTGATTTTCTAGCATTTTTCTTATGGTCCAAAATAAGTGATTTTTTCGGATTTCAAGAATGAATTAATTAGTTTTTTCTTACATTGCCCTTTGAGTAAATAGTGTGGAGTATGTGTTAGGAGTATTTATATGAGATAGTAAAGGTTAATATTGTCAATTTTATTGTAATGAATGCTAAAAGGTGAATTTCTTAATCTGCGTGAAAACATACAAAAAATAACTTATTTTGGATCGGAGAGAGTACAAATTATATAATTATTTGAACAAAGCAACAAAACTATAACGCTTTTCATGATAAAAATAAATTTTGCATTGAAAAATATTCTTATTTAAGTATTTCCTTATATTTAGGAGCTTCAAATCAACTATATTTGTTTGTTAAAAACTTTATTATTTGAACTATATAGAGTCCTAAAATTAAGTAAATTGTATAAAGTATTTCTTATTTGTATTGTGTAAACATAAAATTTTGTACAGGACAAGTAATTCCAAAAATAAAATCCACAGAGAATGAGTAAGAACGTGGCTATTACTTCTTGTAGGTGTGATATTCCTTGTCATAGATTCTAATCAATTATTCTTATAATTTAATTATTTGAGTAAAACTAAAAAATTATAAAGAGAAAGATTAAGTAGAAAATTTTAATTAAAATCGACAATGTTGGTCGACACTCCTTTAATTTTCCTTATATTTAACTAAAGATTTTTAACCGGTCATAATTCATAAACTAAGACCAATTAGTTCTTTATTCTCATTACTTAGTAAAACAAAAAAAGAAAAATAGAGAAAGACTTTTTATGAATAATTAAGTTTGATTCTCTGGTACATTATAATGTCCATTACACTCTAATTAAATTCCCCGTTTGAAAATTTTATGTACCGAAATATGAATACACATTATGATAAATATTAAAATTAGATATAATTAATCTCATATCCACGATTAGTATACTTTTTAACTCAATATAAAATTCTAGAAATACTTTCAAAATGACACTTAACATCTGCACATTAGATATACCTTAGAGTTGTACTCCTTCCCTTATATCGTGAAACACATTTCCCTGTGAGTCTTTATCACACCAAAACTAGAGGTGAGGCATCTCACTTTGTTAATGGCGTTGTGAGCAAGAAAGGCCATAAGTAAAGTGTGAGGAATTAATGGAATACTGTAATCAGAACACTAGTTTCACAACCTTTAATCCTTAAAGTAAAAAATCATGAAAAAAGAAAAAAAGAATATGTACATTACTTACTTTCAACTCCACCTTCTCACAGTACTATATGTAAAATCATATACATACACTTGTTTAATTCCTTGACAATAATTATATATACTTAGAAGTAGTAGGTATTATACTCATAACATTAAACAATGATAAAAATGTCACCACCAGCTCACTCTTTGATATTTGGGGTCGTCCTTTTCTTGGTTTTATCAATATTTTCATTCAGTTCAACTAATGCTCATAGTTGCACAGAGGGATTCTTGTCAGAGGCGAAGCAGAGAAATCTAGTAGTAACGTTTTGCAAGCGATATCAAGAAAGCAACGGGGTTGAAATAGCCATGAAGCTGATCAAGGAAAAATCTCCAAGGCTGGACATAATGGTGGGAGCTAAGTTAGAAGAAGAAACAGGGTGGCTAGCCTGGGGTTTGAACCCTGGTCCAGAAGCTAGAATGGTTGGCACACAAGCCCTCATTGGTATCAAGAGCAAGAGCAATTTACTTTGGGATACTTACAACATCACCACCTACACAAAGTTAGGTTGTCAACTCTTGCCTTCTCCAATTGACTTGAACATTACCAATTTTAATTTCAGTTACATTGATTACCTTCAGTATCATGTCATAGAAGCAGCTATTGTTCTTGATCCATTAAAATATGATGTGTCGAGATTAAATCATGTGTGGCAAGTTGGAGTTGATGTGGATGCAGTAGGGAAGGAACCAAAGATGCATGCTAAAGCACTCAGGAATTATGATAGTACTGAGACAATTAATTTGATGACTGGTAAAGGTCGAGGCAATAGAGTCCATACATCTCACCTCATAAGACAAGTAAGCCTAAGCTTCTCTTACTTTTGAGTTTAATTTCTTTAATTTCCCCTTAATTTATCTCTTTGCCATGCCCAATTATAGAAATCACCCATTTTATGTAACTTTAGAGAGAAATTCTACAAACTACACTAAAAAGATTTTGTGGTCGTAGCCTCGTAGGTCGTACGATGGTAGAGCACCAATAAAATTACCGGCATTGACCATTATAAGCACTCGAAGGATGTAAAATGTAAATACCCCTTACACTGAGATTCTTAAACACATTCCAAACGATCGCTACAGTAATGAATTCGAAGGAAACTCCAAAATTAGAAGAATACTAAAACACACATCACTTAAAATAAAGCCACATTTTCATTATGAAGTGGCATTTGCATTGCATGCATTTATATTTTTTAATTCACTCTATGTTTTTTTTCAAAAGAGAAGAAGCTAATTTTAATTAAAAAAAGTCCTTACATAGTTCTTAACTCGCTCTCACAAACTAATAAACATGATTGAAAATTACGTCAGTTTACTATATTGGAGAAATTAAATTGATGTTTAAAATTAAAATACTTAACATAAAACGAGATAAATAGAAAAATTAAAATGTTCATTATTTTAAAATTAAAAAGTTGAATGCGTATCTATTCAAAGATACTAGTAATCTTAAGCATAAAGAAACCTTTGTTTTATCGAGCGTCGATACAACTACTGATACTTTCGATGCATAATGAGCAAATTACCATTTGTCCTATAGGTTTACGTGAACTCAATAGTTTTATTTGAATCATGTATATGACATAAGAAATTTATTAAATATTCATAAACATTTGACCGTAAATTCAATTATCATTGTATAATAGGTTGAGTTTGCCGTATAAATTTATAAATTTTAAATCATGAATCCGCATCTATATATTAGTCATTTGGTAATAAATTTGCAGGTTCATGGAATATTAAATATCATAGGGTGGGGTACATTGCTGCCTATTGGCGTGCTTATAGCAAGGAATTTCAGACAGTCCCCGTTACGTTGTTCGGGTTGGAAAAGTTACCATATTTCATGCCAGTCAGTTGGATACCTTGTAGGATCTGCGGGTTGGGCTGTCGGACTATGGCTTGGCAGAGCATCCAAATACTACTCCTTTCCCAAACATGGAATTTTTGCCATCTGCATTTTCACTTTTGCCACTTTACAAGTAGGACTCTCTATCTTCTCTCAATCTCTATATATATTAAGGATAAACTCAGAATATGCCAATATTTCACTAATTAATAAGAACAAATAGCCCTTTTTAATTAGATATTATTCCCTCTGTCCCAACTTATGCGACGTTGTTTGACTAGGCACAAAAATTAAGAAAGAAAGAAAAAAAAAATTGAAATTTGTGGTCAAATACAAGTAATAATAAATATTTGTATAGTTTACAATCATCTCATTTAAAGAAAAATAAAAAAGTTACAATTAAATTATTTTTAAGTACAAACAAAAATATGAGCAACTTAACACATAAGTTGTTATTTTAGAAGGAAAAGATATCATTTTTTTTCTAGTGTCCTATACTTATTTGTCAAAAGTAGATGATACGCAAGGGAGCGGCTAATTGTTGCTCCCAAACGCACACGCAAGTATACGTGGTCGTACAAGTAATGTAGGATTGTAAGTCCAAATATCGTATCCACAGGGACTTGTGATTAAATATCAACTAAATTAAATTAAGACAATTAATCTATTCAAGTGATTTTCTAAGGTAAGATTAATTTACCACAACTAATCTAGAGTAGCAAACAAGGAGATCAAAGGAACAAGTTGGCGAAATTAGATACGAATTCAATGAGAGAAGATATTCTAGAGCTATGGGTTAGCTAACAATCCCGTTGAGTTTTCCACTTAAATCGTCTAATTAATTTATCTGGTTTATTGGTTGACAGGGTTAATATTACTCGTAGCATTCTCCCGGAGTACTACTCACCTATTCAAGCTAATCTAATGCATATATTCCTATGAAATTAGAATTAACAAGAACGCATTAATAATTCATGTATAGTAACCAAGCAAGGCAATTAGATATATTCATATCCTAACCGCAAATCCGCCCCTCTTCAGAGTTAAGATCTTGTTCTACTCAATCTTATATGCAATCTAGAATTCCCTCTCCCGAGTTCAATCCTAGATTCGTAGATAGTATTCAACTGGTGATCAAGCAATCAAATAATTAAGCGCAAGATTAAATAAGTAAACAATATGATAAAATAATAAGAACAATTCAAACTTCAAACTACAACGGTAATGTAGCACCAAAAACTCTAGAACTAATAAACTATGAGATTAAAAGAGGAGAAGAGAAGAAAAACTAGTTAGAAGTCTCCACCAAACGTGGTGTGTGCTCCTCCACGTGAATTCTCCTTCAATGTATGTTAGATATCCTCCAAAATAGGTTTAGAACACCTTTTATACTAATTGGGGGGGGGGGGGGGGGGGGGGGGGGGGGAGGGGGAGTCTTGGGCTGAAATAACATTGTCCCGAACGAAGAAGGAAACAATTCACGTCACCAGCGTCCAGCCCAGCGCCCCACACTGGCCCTGGCGCTGGTCTGTTGAGTAGACTAATTTGGGCGCCACAGGTGGCGTGGGGCGCTGAAAATTTAAATTTAAATTTTTTTCGTCTGTTTTGGCTCTAATTCTCACATTTCGCCCCCAATTTCTTCTGATGATTCCTACGCATCAAAACACCCTGAGTTAACATAAATCAACTCAATTTACATCCAAAATAAATAAAACAAGAGTAAAATATGAGGAGCATTTCAACTTCTAACCATACACTCTACCCTCGACTATGATCAATACCGACAATCAAGCATGAACATACAAAAGATCACATTCTTCCCATTTTACGCATGCCCAAGTATAACACTTCAACTCAATCAATTCCAACAACCTATTTGTAACCATCCAACCTCAAAGGCCAACTCGTAACCACTAAGCACCCTCAACTGGCGCACTCACCTAACAAGAAAAGTTTACAACATTATCAATCATTCATGAGATTATGTGCCTTCACCAACAAACAAAAGAGTGAATATAGACTAGTCCACACATTCAAATATGCTTTTGAATATAAATTAAGGGCATCACACAATTGAACAAAATTCGTTCACTCTCACAAAAAAAATTCATATGCATCCCATGGTTGTACCATAAGCTTGCCCGTAATGTACATCTCTACTAATCTAAGCTAGCCAAATCTAGGATCAATTAGGACTTTAAGGCTATAATGAAGGCTAAGTGACACGTATGATACATTAGAAATAGTGACTAACCCTCTTAGGCACTTTAATACACTACTCACAAATCGAATACATATTCTTCTCAACCAATTCACTTGCCACAAACCATATATACTATAGTCCTTCTTTTCAATTAAGCACTTCTATAATCCCACTAGCACAAATTAGTAAAACTGGGAGGTGTGTGTTTTTCGACATAATTTGACTATCATTTTTTTCTCTTTTCTTGCAATTTTTTCTTTTTCTTTCTCATTTTTTTTTTTTTGCTTTTTTTTTCTACACACACTCCATATATTAATGTTCATCAGCTAGTGACTTGTGATTTCTACTTTAATGCACCAAATGGCCCTTCCATGTTTCCACTCAAGAACGACTCCCCAATCTCTCACCTTACAGCTTCTTTTAGCGACTAAGTGCCTTAGGAGGTAAATGTTCAACAAATTAAAGTACCCGGTTCGAGCTACACCCTTGGAAAAGAACCAGCGCCCAAAGAAAAACCAAGGGATACTACCTAGCTATCCTAAAAAAAACAAAAAAAAAAATTCTTTTTGGTATTTTTAATCGGACTTTATCCCTCAAGAAAATTGTCCAAAAGGTCCATCGTCGGAAAAAGTCCGAGCTTTTTCTAATATTTGTTTTTCTAAAACAGACTAGATTTAAAACTAGACTAAGTCAAACTATTAAAAGAAACTAATTGATTACATGTTATACAAAATGCATCACAAGAAGTAGTCCTCCCACCCACACTTAATCTATGCATAGTCCCCGATGCATATAAAAATATAAAACAAAGTAGGGTGAAAAGAAAACTCCTTGTTAGGCGAAAGGCCGAAGCAATAGCGGATCACGAGGTACTCAGACTTTCCCCATGCATGGTCTTTTGTGTGGGCACCCAACACTTAGTTCTCACCATCTAACTCGCTTTTGCACTCTTCCAATGGATTTGCCTCCTATGATTATAATCCTACAAACAAAAATAAATACTAGAACAATAATAAGAAAACATAGAAATAAATGAAAGCAGTAAAGATGGGTTGCCTCCCAACAAGCGCCTAATTTTACGTCGCGACACGACGCCATTACTTTCACCACTTTTCCGTCCACTTTGAGGATATGAATTATGCCCCCAACTTTGCATTAATTTTTCTTTTACGTTCATGGGGCGGTGGTGTAAAAATAAAGGAACCAAGCAATAGATATTGTATCTTGCACTTTTGACCTTTAAGTGAGGGATGTCATTTTGTCTCCTTGGTATGACAAAATTCAGGATATAAGCACTTTGTTCCTCATCTATTGACTCCTCCATATGCTCAAATGGATTGATTCTTATGTCACCAACCAAACACAATGTTGAAAAATATTTAGAATGAGGTTCAATAAGCTCCAACTCCAGAACTGCATTATTTTTGACATCCTCAATTTTGCACTCTTCTTCAACCTTGGCATCATTAATAATATTGTGGTCAAATAGTTGGAACTCCTCTTCTTGCTCCACAAGCTGACTACTATCCACAACAATTGATTGTAGGGCATCAGACGCCTCAACATTTTTATTCAATTTAGCCTGCATGTCATGGATATCTGAGCCAAATTGGTCTATCTCTTGCCTCAGCTCAGTTCTTCCTTCTATAAGTTGTTCTGTCATATTTGAAAGACCATCACGAAGAAACTCACGAGATGTTATTAGCCGAGCTTGTTCCTCTAGCAAAGATTGTCTCACTATATCAACTTCTTCAAAATTATCTTCTGGTTGGAACTCGGTCTCTTTAGCCAATACTTCCACATCGGCCTTCAGTCTCATGATTACCGCACTAATTCTTTGTATAGCCTTTTGATTTTCATCTTGTTGCTCGGCTACTTGCCTCGTCATCTCCATAATGCGGGCAACACGTTCCTTATCCTCCACTTCATTGCTCCTATAAAACTCATAAATATTATTAGAAACGTCATAATAAGGTTCTGAGAAGGATAATAAAAATTAGGACAACTATCCTAATGGCCACCTTGACCACTACACACATTACAAATATTCCCCTCATAAGATTGAGATTCACAATTTTGCTACAAGTGCGGTTCTCCACAATATGGACAAGGATCGCCATAACAAGAATAATCAATATTCGAAGAATTCTCATTCCAAGATGCCATGTAAACAAAGATAATAAAATATTATACTACGATAAAAATAAAAATAAAAACTTGAATAGACAAAAAGTAAAAATCCAATATAGTAGAATAGTTAATTTCTAAGTCCCCGGCAACGGCGCAAAAAATTTATTGCTCCCAAACGCACGCGCAAGTATACGTGGTCGTACAAGTAATGTAGGATTGTAAGTCCAGATATCGTACCCGCAGGGACTTATGATTAACTATCAACTAAATTAAATTAAGATAATTAATCTATTCAAACGATTTTCTAAAGTATGATTAATTTACTACAACTAATCTAGAGTAGTAAACAAGGAGATTAAAGGAACAAGTAGGAAAAATTAGACACTAATTCAATGAGAGCCGATATTTAAGAGCTATAGGTTAGCTAACAATCCCATTGAGTTTTTCACTTAAATCGTCTAACTAATTTATCTTGTTTATTGGTTGACATGGTTAATATTACTCGTAGTCTTCTCCTGAAATACTACTCGCCTATTCAAGCTAATCTAATGCCTATATTACTTTGGAATTAGAATTAACAAGAACACATTAATAATTCATGTATAGTGACCAAGCAAGGCGATTAGATATATTCCTATCCTAACCGCAAATCCGCCCCCCTACAGAGTTAAGATTTTGCTCTACTCAATATTATATGCAATCTAGAATTCCCTCTCCCGAATTCAATCCTATATTCGTAGATAGTATTCAATTGGTGATCAAGAAATCAAATAATTAAGCGCAAGATTGAATAATAAACCAATATGATAAAATAATAAGAACAATTCAAACTTCAAACTGCATCGTTCATGTAGCACCCAAAACTCTAGAACTAATAAATTATGTGATTAAAAGAAGAGAAGAGAAGAAAAACTAGTTAGAAGTCTCCTCCAACCGTTGTGCGTGTTCCTCCGCGTGAATTCTCCTTCATGTACGTTAGATGTCTCCAAAATAGGTTTAGAACTCCTTTTATACGAGTTGGGGGGTCTTGGGCAGAAATATCCTTGTCCTGAACGAAGAAGGAAACAATTTACGTCACCAGCATCCAGCCCAGCGCCCCACGCTGGCCCTGGCGCTGGTCTGTTGAGTAGACTGATTTGGGCGCCACACGTGGCGTGGGGCGCTGCCTGTGGCGCTGAAAATTCAACTTTTTTTTTTGGGTCCGTTTTGGCTTTAATTTCGCACATTTTGCCCCCTATTGCTTCCGGATGATTCCTACACATAAAAACACTACGAGTTAATATAAATCGATCAACTCAATTAACATAAAAAATCCACAAAACAAGAGTAAAACCTGAGGCGATATACATATAAATATGTATTGGCCACTTTAATCAGATGGTGTAAAATCTATACAGTGTTATTGTAGATAGTCCCGCTACTTTAATTTTTACGGTTTAGAATTAACACAAAATTATTACTTTATGAGAATTTAAACCAATAAAAAGAATTGCAATTTAGAATAAATTGTTTTCTGAAGTTCTTAACTTGTTGACTTTCTTTATATCTCGTTAACTAAAAGGTCTCTGCTAATTTGGTTTTACCACATACAGATGCTGTTTTTCAAACTTAAACCGGACGATGATAGTAAGTTTCGCGATTATCGGAACATGTTCCATCATGTTCTTGGATATTCATTACTTGTCGTAAGCTGTATCAACATAGTGAAAGGGCTAAGAATAATGTATTTGGACGAAAATTACTGGGTACCAGCTTATTTCGGAGTTGCTGGCTGCCTCGCTTTCATCTTTCTAGTGTTTGAAATTGTCTCCTGGTCCAATTTCTTATGCGACAAGTTTCAGCTTTGGATCCTATGTGACAAAGACATAGCAAACAAGGTAGAAAATTCTAAACAAGCTTCAAGAGACGATAGCAAAGTGCAGCCTAGTGATACACCAATAAACAACTAATTAAGAGACACCAGAATGCAGTCATGAGTTGCTGCCATTTTTCCTTTTGTTTTGGCTCGATTGTATTCTGTTTTTTGTCCAATGTGTGAGTTAGTGTTTGGAGCTTTTCGTTTCTTAATTTTTATTAACATATTTGTTTGTACTAATAAATTGGCAAGGGATTCCATTCAGCATATATATGATGTATGTATTAAAAAGTTTATCCGATCCAAAACTGGACAGGCCATAAGTCGCTTAGCGAGCATCTGTCCACTAAGCGAACCCTAGCCAACTGGCTATCGCATTTGCGAAGGCCTCGCCCCAAGCCTCAATCACTACTAGAAATCCGAAAAGACCACAAAAAGCGACCAAAGTTGGTCGCTTACAAGCTAAAAAGCGGCCAAAAAGCGGCCAAAAAGCGTCCAAACTGGCTTGGTCGCGATTTTGTTGGTCCCTTTACCTTAGGGACGAAAATTGGTCGCTAACTTTGGTCTCTAAGGTAAAAGGACAAAATATTCCGGGTAAATAATATACCGACCAACTTTGGTCGCTTTAATATTTTAATAATATAAATTTAGCGACCAAAGTTGGTCTCTATATTTAAATTACGTTTTTTTATTTATAATTATTCAAAATATAGCGACCAACTTTGGTCTGTAAAATATTTTAAAATCTGGAAAATAGCGACCAAAGTTGGTCGCTTTTTTTTTAAATTTTTTTAAACATAAGCGACCAAAATTGGTCGCTAATTTCCAGAATTCTTTTTTTAATAGAATAGCGATCAAAGTTGGTCGCTTTTTAGGAAATCTAGTGTGATGACCCAAAAGGTCATCCCGTGTAATTTTAGCTAAATCAGTGTCCCGAGGTCATGAAAGCCTCCTTTTGTCTCAACTCGATGTATGTGCGCAGCACGGGCGCGTAGCCGGGGAGCCGTTATGTGGAAAATTGATAAATGATGTTTTTATAATAATTATTTGAATAAAGTAGACTTTGGTCAACATTTTTGGTAAACGGACCCGGACCCGTGATTTGACGGTCTCGGAGGGTCCGTAAAAAAATATGGGAGTTGGGTGTATGCCCGGAATCGAATTCCGAGGTCCCAAGTCCGAAAAACGAAATTTTAAAGAAAATTATTTTCTGAAAAATATAAAGGCTTTTGAAAATGAAATTTGATGTGAAACCTGTGTTATTGGGCCCGTATTACGGTTTCGGAGATCGGAGCAGGTTCAATATGTTTTATATGAGTTATCTGTGAAAATTGGTAAGAAACGGACTTAGTGTGACGTGATTCGGATAAAAAATGGAAGATTTGAAGTTTAAGAGGTTTTTGAGAATTTTATAGATTTTGAGGTTTAATTCGATGTTTATGATGCTATTTTGGTGTTTTGACTACTCGAACAAGTCCGTAGGATGTTTTTGAGGTTGTGTGTATATTCAGTTTTGAGTCCCGAGGGCTCGGGTGAGTTTCGGGTAGGCGGCGGGGTGTTACCTAGGCTAAACATCTGGTGTTTTGTTGCTGTTCTGGTGTCCTGTGATTTACCCTTCGCGATCGCGGTGCAATTCACGCGATCGCGGAGCCTGGGGGTTATTGCTCTACGCGACCGCAAGGGGCCTCACGCGATCGCATAGCGTTAAAGGGATCTGGGGGCTGGGTAGCACATCACTCTACGCGGACGCGGTCACTTGGTCGCGATCGTGAGGGTCATTGTCCTGTACTCTCCGCGATCGCACTCATTTCTTCGCGATCGCAATTGTCTAGGACCAGTACTCTACACGATCGCAGAAAACCTGTCGCGATCGCGTAGGTCATTTTTGCCCAGCGATTTAAATGATCCAAAACAGAACACTTACTCGGGATTTCACCATTTTCCCATTAGCCCTTTCTTCTCCAAAGCTCTTAGGGGATTTTTAAAGCACTTCATTACCATAGACTCTTAGGTAAGTGATTCTAACATTGTTTTCTTCCATTTTTCATCAATATCTATTAGATTCTAGGCCTAAAAACATGAAATCAAAGGTAGAAATTGGGGTTTTGGGTAGAGTTAAGGCTTTTTGATTATTTGGGAATTTGACTTCGTTTTGGGGTCGGATTTCAAAATAAATTATATATTCGGGCTCGTAGGGGAATGGGTTATCGGGTTTTGGTCTGAACCTCGTGTTTGGACCAAGCGGGCCCGGGGTCGATTTTTGGGATTTTGGAAAGAATGTTGGGAATTCTATAATTAAGCTTTGGAATTGAATTGTTAAGCGACTATTGATACCATTGAGTAGATTATGTCTAGATACGATTGTTTCGGAGTCGGGTTCGAAAGGAAAAGCGATGCTAGAGGCTTGATTTGGATTCTTGGAGCCGAGGTAAGTGTTTGACCTAACCTTAGCTTGAGGGAATAAGTGTTGAGTCTTAGTTGCTATGTGATAATATCATGTTCAACGTATAGGTGAGGTGACGAGTACCTACATGTTGTGGTCAAGCATGCCCGTGAGTCGAGCTTTAGTACTATATGTAGTTTTCATTGATATTCTCTGTGATATGAAGTAATTGACATTCTGGAAGTTATGCATCGAGGGTAATTCATGATGTAGAATATTATTGATTATTCATTTGGTTGAGAATTATTGGTTCAGTTGTACTTCTGAGTAAGATTGGTTATAGTTGTGTCCCTTACCGGGACGATATAATTCTTGTTGAACATTCCTGTGCATTTAAGGTTTCTTATTGTTGAATCTTCCTGTCAAATTGTTGCTTTTATATATGTTATGCACGAGGGGACATTCCGTGCCGAGTGATTATTTATTTATGCACGAGAGGACATTTCATGCCGAGTGATTATTTATTTATGCACGAGGGTACATTCCGTGCCGAGTGATTATTTATTTATGCACGAGGGGACATTCCGTTCCGAGTGATTATTTATTTATGCACGAGGGGACATTCCGTGCCGAGTGATTATTTATTTATGCACGAGGGGACATGTCGTGCCGAGTGTGTTGTGAGGTTATTGCACGAGGGGGCATGCCGTGCTGTTCTGATTATTTATTAGTTTAGAGTTGTTAATTCCTGCTGTTATTTTATACATTTTAGTTGTTATCTTGTTCTGTCATCTCAGTGAATTGTTGCCCTTTTTCCCCAACATGTTAACCCCATTTTTGTGCTTAATTATTTATTTCTTGTCATTACTTCTTTATTATATTATTGAACTGCACATGTATTCGTTATTTGTCGTGTCCGAGCCTCGTCACTACTTCGCCGAGGTTAGGCTCGGCACTTACTCAGTACATGGGGTTGGTTGTACTGATGCTACACCTGCACTTCTTTATGTTGTGCAGATTACAGCGCCGGACCCAGTGGACAATGAGCGAGGGAATATCCTTCTGTCCACGGCGACACCGAGGTAGACATGCAGGCGTCCGCAAGCCTTGGCATCACCATTTATCTCTTCCCTTTCTGTCTTATCTTGTATTTCTAGACAACTACATCTGTTTATTTCAGACTCTCGTTTTTAGTAATCTTAGACGGTCCGTGAAATTGTGAAACTAGTTCTGGGGGTTTATGTACGGAATTTCGTAATATTTATTATATCAAGTTGATAAAATCTTAGCTTCCGCATTCTTATTCAATTGTTCATGCTTAATGTTTTTCTTTTAGATATCATCAATGAAGAAAATAGTAAATTTAACCAAAACGTTGGCTCGTCTAGCGGGTTCAACATTTGACGCCATCACGGCCTGCAGGTGGAGTTTCGGGCCGTGACAAGTTGGTATCAGAGCCCTAAGTTGCTTAGGTCTCACAATTCACGGACAAACTTGGTTGAGTCTGAGGGATCGGTACAAAGAAGTCTGTACTTATCCCCCAGAGGTTGCAAAGTTAGGAATAACTTCACATTTCTTCTTCTCTGTCGTGCGATCTGAATTCTAAATGCTAATGGAGTTTTTATTCTATTCTCTCGCAGATGGCGAGAACGCGTGCTTCCTCATCTACCGATCAACAGCCCGATCCTCCTGTTGCAGCGCCTACGAGGGGTCGAGGACGAGGCCGTGCTAGAGGCCGAGGCAGGGGCAGGGCTCAGACCAGAGAAGCAACCCCAGTAGAGGACCCACAGGTAGACTTTGCCGGTGAGGTTCCTGCTTAGACGGTTCCAGTTGGACCAGCTCAGGTCCCAGAGGTTTTCATTTCCACCCCGGTTCTTCAGGACGCTCTAGTCCGCTTAGTGGGCCTCATGGAGAGTGTGGCTCAGGCCGGTCTACTTCCTACTGCACCAGCCGTCTCTCAGGATGGGGGAGGGGCCCAGACTCCTGCTACTCGCACACCATAGCAGTTATCCACTCAGTTCCAGATTCCAGCACCTCAGACAACTGGAGCAGCTCAACAGGGTATGGTGGCACAGGCCGTTGAGAGGGCAGCTATGTCTGCCGATGCTTTGTGGAGATTGGATCGGTTCACCAAGTTATTCCCTACTACTTTTACTGGTGGACCATCAGAGGATCCCCAGGATTACTTGGACAGTTGTTATGAGGTTCTTCGGAACATGGGCATCGTAGAGTCCAATAGAGTTGATTTTGCCACATTCCGTCTTTCAGGTACCGCCAAGACTTGGTGGAGGGACTATTGCTTGACCAGACCAGCTGGGTCTGCACCTTTGTCTTGGGCTCAATTCTCGAGTTGTTCTTGGGGAAGTTTCTTCCAGTTACTCATAGGGAGGATCTTCGGAGGCAGTTTAAGCGCCTCCAGCAGGGATCTACGACTGTTACACAGTACGAGACCAGGTTCATCACTTTGGCTCGGCATGCTATCATGATACTCCCCACTGATCGTGAGAGGGTGAGGAGGTTTATTGAGGTTCTAGCTCAGCCTATTAGACTTCAGATGGCCAGAGAGACAGGTAATGATATCTCATTTCTGGATGCGGCCGATGTGGCAAGGCGTATTGAGATGATCTTATCACAGGGCAGTGGTCAGGGGTCTAACAAGAGATCTCGTCATTTCGGCCGATCCAGTGGTGCCTCATCTGGAGGCAGATATTCCTTTGGCAGAGGTCATCCTCCTAGGCTATTCCAGTCGGCACTTCAGGTATCCCGTAGTGCACCATCAACTCCTATCAGTGCACCCCCGATTCAGAGCTTCCAGGGTGGTTATTCTTGTCGTCAGGGACAGTTTCAGGGCCAGTAGTCCCAGCAGCCGAGGTCTTGCTTCACTTGCGGTGGTGTGGGGCACATCTCCAGGTTTTGTCCCCGAGGTCCTGGTGGTTCTCAGTATCAGGGGTTCCGTGCTATGATTCCCGCACCAGGTGCCTCCCCGCCCCCTCAGCCAGCTAGGGGTAGCGGTCGAGGTGCCAGAGGTGGAGGCCAAACGGTTAGAGGTGGAGGACAGGCTTTGAGAGGTAGAGGTCAACCTGCAGTAGGTCGACTCAGAGATGTTCAGGTTGGAGAGGCTCCGCCCCGATGCTATGCTATCCCTGCCAAACCTGAGGCTGAGGCCTATGATGCAGTCATTACTGGTATGGTTTCAGTTTGCAGCCGAGATGCTTCAGTTTTATTTTATCTGGGTTCTACATTCTTCTATGTGTCTTTATATTTTGCCCTTTATCTGAGTATTCCCCGTGATTACCTGAGTACTTTTGTATACGTGTCTACCCCGGTGGGTGATTCTATTGTGGTAGATCGAGTCTACCGTTCATGCTTAGTGGTTATTGGTGGTCTGGAGACTCACGTAGATATTTGCTCCTTGATATGGTTGACTTTGATATTATATTGGGGATGGATTGGTTATCCCCTATCATGCTATTCTGGACTGTCATGCCAAGACTATGACTTTGTCCTTACCAGGAGTACCTCGTTTGGAGTGGAGAGGGACTCCTAGTCATTCTTCCGGTAGAGTTATTTCATATAAGAAGGCTCGACGCATGGTAGAGAAGGGTTGTTTGGCCTATTTGTCCTATGCTCGTGATTCTAGTGCCGAGGTTTCTTCTATGGAGTTTGTGCCCGTGGTTCGTGAGTTTCCAAAGGTATTCTTTGCTTACCTGCCGGGTATGCCACCCGATAGGGATATTGACTTTTGCATTGAGTTGGCTCCGGGCACTCAGCCCATTTCTACTCCGCCGTATCGTATGGCCCCGCCAGAGCTGAAGGATCAATTGCAGGATTTGTTGGATAAAGGCTTCATTAGGCCTAGTGTTTCTCCCTGGGGTGCCCCAGTGTTGTTTGTTAAGAAGAAAGATGGCTCGATGAGGATGTGTATTGACTACCGGCAGTTGAACAAGGTTACTATTAAGATTAAGTATCCTTTGTCGAGGATTGATGATTTAATTGACCAGCTTCAGGGTGCTACACTGTTTTCCAAGATAGACTTGAGATCTGGTTACCATCAGTTGTGGATTAGGGCGTCTGATGTTCCTAAGACAGCCTTTCGCACTCAGTATGGTCATTATGAGTTCTTGGTGATGTCATTCGGATTGACAAATGCCCCCCACTTCTTTTATGGAGTTGATGAACCGAGTGTTCAGGCCCTATTTGGACTCATTTGTTATTGTTTTTATTGATGATATATTGATATACTCTTGCAGCCGAGAGGAGCACGAGCAGCACCTTCGAGTCGTCCTCCAGACTCTGAAGGATAGTCAGTTGTATGCCAAATTTTCCAAGTGTGAGTTCTGGTTGAGCTCGTAGCATTTTTGGGTCATGTGGTATCGGTAGAGGGTATTCAGGTGGATCCCAAGAAGATTTCGGCAATTAGAGATTGTCCTAGACCCACCTCAGCTACAGAGATTGGGAGCTTCTTGGGCTTAGCAAGTTATTATCGTCGATTTGTGGAGGGCTTTTCATCTATCGCAGCCCCGATGACCAGGTTGACCCTGAAGGGTGCCTAGTCCAGGTGGCCAGATGAGTGTGAGGTGAGCTTTCAGAAGCTCAAGACAGCCTTGACCACGACACCAGTGTTAGTTTTTCTCATACGTTCAGGGCCTTACCGTGTATTGTGATGCTTCACGGGTTGGACTTGGTGCAGTGTTGATGCAGGATGGCAAGGTTATAGCTTATGCTTCACGCCAGTTGAAGGTTCATGAGAAGAACTATCCAGTTCATGATTTGGAGTTAGCAGCTATTGTTCATGCGTTGAAGATTTGGAGGCATTATCTGTACGGGGTGCCATGTGAAGTGTTCACGGATCATAAGAGTTTGCAGTATCTGTTCAAGCAGAAAGAGTTTAATATGAGGCAAAGGAGATGGTTAGAGCTGTTGAAGGACTATGACATTACCATCTTATATCATCCGGGGAAGGACAATGTGGTGGCTGATGCCTTGAGCCGGAAGTCAGCCAGTATGGGTAGTCTTGCCTATTTATCAGTCGGAGAGCAACCTCTTTCTTTGGATGTTCAGGCTTTGGCCAACCGGTTTATGAGATTGGAGGTTTCTGAGTCTGGTAGTGTTTTGGCCCATACTGTGGCACGTTCTTCATTTTGTGATCGTATTCGGGCCAGGCTGTATGATGATCGTCATTTGTGTGTTCTTAGAGATATGGTCCGGCACGGAGGTGCCAAGCAGGTCACAGTTGATGATGAGGGAGTTTTGAGGATGCAGGGTCGTATTTGTGTACCTGATGTTGATGGTATTCGTGAGTTGATATTGCAGGAGGCCCATAGTTCTCGGTATTCCATTCATCCGGGCGCCGAAAAGATGTACCAGGACTTGCGGCAGCATTATTGGTAGTGGAGGATGAAGAAAGATATTGTAGCATATGTAGCTCAGTGCTTGAACTGTCAGCAGGTTAAGTACGAGCACCAGATACCCGGTGGTTTGATGCAGCAAATTGAGCTACCCGAGTGGAAGTGGGAGCGTATCACCATGGATTTCGTAGTTGGGCTCCCACGGAATCAGAGGATGTTTGATGCAGTGTGGGTCATTGTGGATAGGCTGACCAAGTCAGCACACTTCATTCCTGTATCAGTTTCGTACTCTTCAGAGAAGTTGGCAAAGATCTATATAAGGGAGATTGCTCGATTGCATGGTGTGCCCGTGTCCATTATATCTGACCGAGGTACTCAGTTTACCTCCCATTTCTAGAGAGTATTTCAGCGTGAGTTGGGCACACGAGTTGATTTGAGCACAGCGTTTCATCCTCAGATGGACGGACAGTCCGAGCGTACTATTCGGATCTTGGAGGATATGTTACGAGCGTGTGTCATTGAATTGGGGGTTCCTGGGACCAGTTTTTGCCTTTAGCGGAGTTTGCCTACTACAACAACTGTCAGTCGAGCATTCAGATGGCTCCGTATGAGGCATTGTATGGTAGGCGGTGTCGGTCGCCAGTCGGGTGGTTTGAGCCGGGAGAGGCTAGATTGTTGGGTTCGGAGTTAGTCCAGGATGCCTTGGACAAGGTGAAGGTCATTCAGGATAGACTTCGTACAGCTCAAACCAGACAGAAGAGTTATGCAGATCGTAGAGTTTAAGATTTGGCATTTATGATAGGAGACCGGGTTTTTCTTCGGGTGTCTCCCATGAAGGGCGTGATGAGGTTTGAAAAGAAGGGCAAGTTGAGCCCTAGGTACATTGGTCCATTTGAGATTCTGGATAAGGTAGGAGAGGTGGCGTACAAACTTTCCTTGCCACCGAGTTTATCAGCCGTGTACCCGGTGTTTCATATATCTATGCTTCAAAGGTATATTACCGATCCATATCATGTGCTTGACTTTAGCGGTGTCCAGTTGGACAAGGATTTGACTTATGAGGAGGAGCTGGTAGCCATATTAGCTCGGCAGGTTCGTCAGTTGAGATCAAAGAGTTATCTTTCAGTTCGTGTTCAGTGGAGAGGTCAGCCTGTTGAGGCAGCTACCTGGGAGTCCGAGTTCGATATGCGGAGCCGATATCCCCATCTTTTCCCTGATTCAGGTACCTTTCTATGTCTGTTCGAGGACGAACGTTTGTTTAAGAGGTGGAGATTGTGACTACCCAAAAGGTCATCCCGTTTAATTTTAGCTAAATCAGTGTCTCGAGGTCATGAAAGCCTCCTTTTATCTCACCTCGATGTGCGTGCGTAGCCCGAGCACGTAGCCAAGGAGCCGTTATGTGGAAAATTGATAAATGATATTTTTATAATAATTATTTGAATAAAGTTGACTTTGGTCCACATTTTTGGTAAACAGACCCGGACCCGTGATTTAACGGTCCCGGAGGGTCCGTAAGAAAATGTGGGACTTGGGCGTATGCCCGGAATCGAATTCCGAGGTCCCAAGTCCGAGAAAGGAATTTTTAAAGAAAATTGTTTTCTGAAAAATATAAAGGCTTTTGAAAATGAAATTTGATGTGAAACCTGTGTTATCGGGCCCGTATTACGGTTCCGGAGCCCAGAGCAGGTTCAATATGTTTTATATGAGTTATCTGTGAAAATTGGTAAGAAACGGACTTAGTTTGACGTGATTTTGATAAAAAATTGAAGATTTGAAGTTTAAGAGGTTTTTGAGAATTTTTATAGATTTTGAGGTTTAATTCGATGTTTATGATGCTATTTTGGTGTTTTGATTACTCGAACAAGTCCATAAGATGTTTTTGAGGTTGTGTGTATATTTGGTTTTGAGTCCCGAGGGCTCGGGTGAGTTTCGGGTAGGCGTCGGGGTGTTACCTAGGCTAAAAATCTGGTGTTTTGTTGCTGTTCTGCTGTCCTGTAATTTACCCTTCGCGATCGTGGTGCAATTCATGCGATCGCGATGTTCAAGTGGCTGGGGGTGGGGAAATAACCCTATGCGATCGCAGGGCCTAGGATACGATCGCAGAGCCTGGAAGTTATTGCTCTACGCGACCGCGAGGGGCCTCACGTGATCGCATAGCGTTAAAGGGATCTGGGGGCTGGGTAGCACATCACTCTACGCTGACGCGGTCGCTTGGTCGCGATCGCGAGGGTCATTGTCCAGTACTCTCCGCGATCGCACTCATTTCTTCGCGATCGCAATTGTCTAGGACCAGCACTCTACACGATCGCAGGAGACCTGTCGCGATCGAGTAGGTCATTTTTACCCAGCGATTTAAATGATCCAAAACAGAACACTTACTCGGGATTTCACCATTTTCCCATAAACCCTTTCTTCGCTCTTAGGAAATTTTTGAAGCACTTCATTACCATAACCTCTTAGGCAAGTGATTCTAATATTGTTTTCTTCCATTTTTCATCAATATCTATTAGATTCTAGGCCTAAAAACATGAAATCAAAGGTAGAAATTGGGGTTTTGGGTAGAGTTAAGGCTTTTTGATTATTTGGGAATTTGACCTCGTTTTGGGGTCGGATTTCGAAACAAATTGTATATTCGGGCTCATAGGGGAATGGGTGATCGGGTTTTTGTCCGAACCTCGTGTTTGGACCAAGCGGGCCCGGGGTCGATTTTTGGAATTTTGGAAAGAATGTTGGGAATTCTATAATTAAGCTTTGGAATTGAATTGTTAAGCAACTATTGATGTCATTGAGTCGATTATGTCTAGATACGATTGTTTCGGAGTTAGGTTCCTAAGGAAAAGCGGTGCTAGAGGCTTGATTTGGATTCTTGGAGCCGAGGTAAGTGTTTGGCCTAAGCTTAGCTTGAGGGAATAAGTGTTGAGTCTTAGTTGGTATGTGATAATATCATGTCCAACATATAGGTGAGGTGACGAATACCTACATGTTGTGGTCAAGCATGCCCGTGAGTCGAGCTTTAGTACTATATGTAGTTTTCATTGATATTCTCTGTGATATGAAGTAATTGACATTCTGGAAGTTATGCATCGAGGGTAATTCATGATGTAGAATATTATTGATTATTCGCTTGGTTGAGAATTATTGGTTCAGTTGTACTTCTAAGTGAGATTGGCTATAGTTGTGTCCCTTGCCGGGACGATATAATTCTTGTTGAACATTCCTTTGAATTTAAGGTTTCTTATTGTTGAATCTTCCTGTCAAATTGTTGCTTTTATATATTTTATGCACGAGGGGACATTCCGTGCCCAGTGTTTTGTGAGATTATGCACAAGGGGACATTCCGTGCCGAGTGAATTATTTATTTATGCACAAGGGGACATTCTGTGCCGAGTGATTATTTTTTTATGCATGAGGGGACATGTCGTGCCGAGTGTGTTGTGAGGTTATAGCACGGGGGGACATGCCGTGCCGTTCTGATTATTTATTAGTTTAGAGTTGTTAATTCCTGCTGTTATTTTATACATTTCAGTTGTTATCTTGTTCTGTCATCTCAGTGAATTGTTGCCCTTTTTCCCCAGCATGTTAACCCCATTTTTGTTCTTAACTGTTTATTTCTTGTCATTACTTCTTTATAATATTATTGAACTGCACAAGTATTTGTTAGTTGTCGTGTCCTAGCCTCGTCACTACTTCGCCGAGGTTAGGCTCGGCACTTACTCAGTACATGTGGTCGGTTGTACTGATGCTACACCTGCACTTCTTTATGTTGTGCAGATTATAGCGCCGGACCCAGTGGACATTGAGCGAGGGAATATCCTTCAGTCCACGGCGACACCGAGGTAGACCTGCAGACGTCCGCAAGCCTTGGCATCACCATTTATCTCTTCCCTTTCTGTCTTATCTTGTATTTCTAGACAACTACATCTGTTTATTTCAGATCTTGTTTTTAGTAATCTTAGACGGTCCGTGAAATTGTGAAACCAGTTCTGGGGGTTTATGTACAGAATTTCGTAATATTTATTATATCAAGTTGATAAACTCTTAGCTTCCGCATTCTTATTCAATTGTTCATGCTTACTGTTTTTCCTTTAGATATCATAAATGAAGAAAATAGTAAATTTAACCAAAACATTGGCTTGTCTAGCGGTTTCAATGTTAGACGCCATCACGGCCTGAAGGTGGGATTTCGGGTCGTGACATCTGGGTTAATTAGCGACCAACCTTGGTCGCTATTGCCCAGAAAATATTTTTTATAATAGAAAAGCGACCAAAGTTGGTCACTTTTCTGGGTATAATTTTGGCAGAAACTGCCTGTTTTGGCAGCTACACCACCTGCCAGCATACCAAATTCCTTATTACAAGCAACAACAACAACAATACCAACAACAAAACAAACAACAACAACAACACAACAACAAGAAAACAACAACAACAACATTAAAACCAACAAAGTAAAGTTCAATAGAAAACACATTAAACTAACAAAACTAAGTTAACACTTATTACAAGCCCAATCGAAAACCGGTTCTATTGTCTAGTTCAAAGTATATAAAAATACTCAAGGAAAACTAAGTATATAAAACTAAGTGTTCTTTCAGCATCCTCGTCCGAAAGTTGGATTGCCTCGCCCGACTCATTAGGTGGCTGACTGCATATGAATTCCTCCACGTCAGCTGTGAAGCGGCCCTATAAGAAAAATTATATTGAATTAGTATTTCAGATTTTATTTAAAAGTAAATCAAAATACTTAATGAAAAGTAAAAAACTTACATGTACAGTCAAGGCTCGAACCTCTATAACCTCTTCTTTTATCTACTTAGGAAATGTTAAATTCCTACCTACACCATCATTGTTTGAAACACATGCCATTGTCTTCTCATCATCATTATCACTAATGAGAACAACAATTGAAGACCCACTCTGCCAGGTACTGTATCCAAGTTATTCTTGGTAGAAGTTCCATTGCATGTCTAATAAAGTCATCAACCCCTTCTACAAAATCCTCCCGCAATCCCCGTCGATTAGGATAATTCCTATTGTACATCCAAGTACGATGTCCCATCTATACAAATAAAACAAGAACAAATTAATTTAGATAATTCATATCCTAATCTTTTTTTAGTTATTTAATTCCATATCCTAAAGGTTAAACTCATATCCTAAAAATTCAATTCATCTCCAAGAACTTCAGTTCATATCCTAAAGGTTCAATTCATATCCTAAAATTTCAATTCATATCCACAAAAGTTTAATTCATATCCTAAAGATTCAATTCATATCCTAAAGGATCAATTCATATCCAAAAACTCCAATTTATAAACTAAAATTACAATACATAAACTAAATGTCCAATTTGTATCCTAAATTTCAATTAATAAACTAAAATTCCAATTCATATCCAAAAATCAATTCATATCCAAAAGGTTCAATTCATAAATTAAAAGTTCAATTCATATCTTAAAATTTCAATTTATAAACTAAAATTCCAATACATAAACTAAAAGTCCAATTCATATCCTAAAGGTTCAATTCATATCCTAAAGATTCAATTCATATCCTAAAGGCTCAATTCATATCCTAAAGGCTCAATTCATTCACAAATTTTTTAATTCATATCCTAAAGTTTCAATTCATATCCACAAAAGTTCAATTCATATCCTAAAGGCTCAATTCATGTCACGACCCAAATCCTAACTCAGGTCGTGATGGCGCCCAACTGCGGGGTTAGGCAAGCCAAGACAAAATCACTAAGTGTTACCCTTTCCAATTGATTAAGTATTCCAACGTTTACCAGTTTTAAACAGTTTTAAGCATGGTATCCAAAAACGATAACCCAGTGATAAGTAATAAAGTTGTAACGATGCGTGGGCCAAAAGATAAGCATATATATATGAATATACAGCCCAAAACCCAAAATAAACACTATGTGTGTGTGCAGGAACTAGCGTCACGAGTGTCACAGGCATACTAACTGAATATACAAAAGATAATATATAAAATCCCACTGTCTGAATGAAGTAGACGGGAAAACCACATAGGACAACTTCAGGGTGCTGCCAGAGATCGTCAGGAGGAGCAGCTCACCGTGAAGTCAAATCAGATCTAGTTAGTACCTAGCTCCAGTGTGATACTCAGGTACACCAGCCTCAGAACCTGTACAATTAAGTACAGAAGTGCAGCATGAGTACATATTAAATAAATATGTACCCAGTGAGTACCCTGTCTAATCTTAAAGAAGTAGTGATGAGAGGTCGACTCGATACTCACTGAGGTCCAACAGTACTAACATATGATAGAATATGATGAAATACAGTAGACATGTAAGGAAATAAGCAACAAGTACATATCAAGAGTAGAAATCCAAATAGCTACTAAATTAAGCAATAACGCGCTTTCAAGGGTAGGACCACCAGAATGAACCAATGATAACAAAGTCTTAGATCTGCCGTGGCGTACGGCCCGCTCCCATAAAGTACCTTCAAAACCCGCCGTGGCGTACGACCCGATCCTATATACGTATACAAGTACCTCTCACTCCGTCGTGGCGTACGACCCGACCCCAAATAGGTATAATCACTCTCAAATCCGCCGTGGCGTACGACCCGATCCCATATAAGTATAATCACTCTCAAATCCGCCGTGGCGTACGACCCGATCCCATAGATACACAAATACAATTATTTCGAGTCAAGTATCACGAAATCTTTTAGATGAAATATTTCTATGCACAACCGGAGTACAGAACATATATATATATCAGGACAAGGAAGAACAATGAACATGTTGTGGCCTAACTACCCGGACATAACAATAATAGCCACTACGTACGAACTCTCGTCACTTGGTGCTTACGTAGCCCCTAAACAAGTACACATAGAATTTAGAGCACCTAGGGGGACAATTCCCTCTTACAAGGTTAGAAAGGAGACTCACCTCGTGTCGAAACTACCCCTCGGATCAAGGATGCGCCTGAAACTATGAACTCTACCCTCGAGGACTCGCAACTAGCCAAATATAGTACAATTACATCAATTCAAGCTTGAAAGAGGAAAATTATCCCATGTTATTCAAAATTTCACATTCTTGAAGAAATCCCAAACTTCAACCCCGGGCCCACACGCTCGAATTCCGAAATTCTCGAAGGAATCATTCACCCGTAGCCTAAGGATCAAAATTATGTAATTTCTACTTGAATTCATGGTTTTAAACGGACAATTCACAAATTCCTCAAAAGCCCTAAATTTACTATCCAATTTCATGACTTTTGATAATTTAGTAGAGAATTCATCTAGAAATTGATGTTTGAACTAAGTGCTAATAAGAAATTTACTTACCTCAAACACTAGGTGGAAGGGCCTTCTTGGAAGCTCTTAATTATATCAAGGAAGAAGAGGATAATGGGGAATGAGACATAAATCCCATATATAAATTAACTGCCCAGATTTCCCTTCACCGCGATCGTGACCAGGGGCCCGCGATCGCGAAGGCCAAATGGCCAAGGCCCTGAGGCCCTTCTATGCGAACGCGGAAAGGGGCCCATGATTGCGAAGGCCAACTGGCCAGACCTCTGCGAACGCGGAGGAGGTCATGCGATCGCGAAGAGCAAATACGCCTTGTCCCTTCCCACCTCTACGCGAATGCGGAGGCGAGGCTGCGATCGCGAAGGCCAGGGATCCAGACCATCTCGAACGCGGAGACAGGGATGCGATCGCGAAGGTCAGGGAACCGACCTTCCGCGATCGCGCAGATATTCCTGCGAACGCGAAGAGCATTCAGCAGACCAGCCCAATTCCTTCTCCGCGAACGCAGCCCACCTCCCGCGATCGCGAAGAAGGAAACCAGACAACAAAAATCTGGTTTTTTGAACGTATCTCCCGGGGGTCCAAAACTGACCCGAGCCACTTGGGACTCCGTCCAAAGGCATTGGCAAGTATGTATTCATGATACGGACTCGCTAGAACTTCCGGAACGTGAAAAACAACAACGAAACTCAGAATTTGACCCCAAAACCAAATTGAATCAACACTTTGAACTTAAGGTTCTATAATTCATTTCAATGCGCCGAACTGGCCTATATTACTCGGAATGACTTAAAATTTTGCAGACAAGTCATAAATGACATAATAGAACTATTCTCGGTCTCGGAATTCCATTCGGACCTCGATAACATAAAATCACGTTCCAAACTAAATTTCAAACTTAAGGAAATCCCGATTTCTTTATTGGGCGCCGAAATGCTCCCGGGTCATCGAAATCTCGTTTCGAACATACGCCCAAGTCCGAAATCATCATAAAAAGCTACTGGACTCTTAGAACGCGATTCCGAGGTCGTTTTCTCCAAATGTTGACCGAAGTCAAGCTTGGCCAAATAAGCCAACCTTAAGGAACCAAGTGTTCCTATAGCACTCAAAACATTTCCAAATCCCGAAGCACCCGTCCCCGCAAGTCATAAACCACGAAAAGCCGCTATGGGATGTTTCATTTAGGGGAACGGGGTCCTAATACGCAAAACGACCGGTCGGGTCGTTACATCCTCCCCCTCTTAAGCAAACGCTCGTTCTCGAATGGGTCTAGAATCGTACCTGAAGTGCTGAATAGCTGTGGATATCTACTCCGCATGTCCTCTTAGGATTCCCAGGTCGCCTCCCCAGCTGGTTGGCCCCTCCACCGGACCTTTACTACAGAAACTCTCTTGGACCTCAACTGGCGGTCCTGCTTATCAATGATAGAAACTGGCTCCTCCTCGTAGCCCAACTTCTCATCCAAATGAATAGTGCTGTAATCAACCACGTGAGAGAAGTCGACATGATACTTCCGGAGCATGGATACATGAAAGACCGGATGAACTCCTGATAAACAGGGAGGTAAAGCTAGCTCATAAGCAACCTCTCCAACCCGCCTCAACACCTCGAAAGGACCTATAAACCTCGGGCTCAGCTTGCCCTTTTTCCCGAATCTCATAATGCCTTTCATCGGCGAAACCTTCAACAGAACCTTCTCTCCCTCCATAAATGCTACATCACGCGCCCTCTGATCCGCGTAACTTTTTTGCCTGGACTGTGCTGTGCGGAACCTATCCTGAATCAACTTTACTCTCTCCAAAGCATCTCTCACCAGGTCTGTGCCATATAACTTAGCCTCGCCAGGCTTAAACCACCCGATAGGAGAACGACACCACCGACCATATAAAGCCTCGAATGGAGCCATCTCGATGCTAGACTGGTAGCTATTATTATACGCAAACTCCGCCAAAGGCAAGAACTGGTCCCACTCACCCCCAAAGTCGATCACACAAGCCCTGAGCATGTCCTCCAATATCTGAACTGTACGCTCTGACTGGCCATCTGTCTGAGGGTGAAATGCTGAACTGAGATCTATCTGAGTGCCCATATCACTGTGCAATGCTCTCCAGAAGTGCGAGGTGAACTGAGGACCCCGATCTGACATAATGGACACCAGCACACCGTGCAACCGGACTATCTCCCGAATATAAATTCGGGTCAGCCTCTCTGAAGTGTAAGTAGTGGCCATAGGAATGAATGCGCCGATTTGGTCAATCTATCCACAATGACCCAAACCACGTCAACCTTCCGCAAGGTCCGAGGCAACCCAACCACGAAGTCCATAGTGATGCGCTCCCACTTCCACTCAGGAATGGGCATCTGCTGAAACAGGACTCCTAGCCTCTGATGCTCGTATTTAACCTGCTGGCAATTGAGACACCTAGCCACACACTGCACAATGTCCTTCTTCATCCGCCTCTACCAGAAATGCTGCCTCAAATCACGATACATCTTCGTCGCTCCTGGATGAATAGAATACCGAGAAATGTGCGCCTCTGTTAGAATCCTCTCCCTCAGGCCATCAACATAAGGAACACACAAACGGCCCTGAAGTCTCAAAACACCATCCTCGCCCAAGGTTACCTCCTTGGCCCTACCCTGGACCACCGTCTCCCGAAGCTCTGCCAGACATGGATCATCAAACTGTCGGGCCCTAATCTCTCCCAATAATGAAGACTGAGCAACCACATGAGCTAGAACTCGACGAAGCTCCGAAAGGTCTAATCTCACAAGGCGATTAGCCAAGGACTGAATGTCCAAGGCTAGAGGTCTCTCCTAAGCTGCGATGTAGGCCAAGCTACCCATACTCTCTTCCCTCCTGCTCAAAGCATCTGCCACCACATTTGCCTTTCCTGGGTGATATAGAATGGTGATATCATAGTCCTTTAATAACTCAAGCCACTTGCGCTGCCTCAAATTAAGATCCCTCTACTTGAATAGGTGCTGCAAGCTGCGATGGTCGGTATAAACCTCACAAGATACACCATACAAGTAGTGCCTCCAAATCTTCAAAGCATGAACGATCGCCGCCAACTCCAAGTCATGCACATGGTAATTCTTCTCATGAACCTTCAGCTGGCGCGAAGCGTAAGAAATAACTCTCACATCCTGCATCAACACACAACCCAAACCAACGCGTGAAGCGTCGCAATACACGGTATACATCCCATAATCAGAAGGCAATTTCAAAACTGGTGATGAGGTCAATGCTGATTTGAGCTTTTGAAAGCTCGCCTCACACTCGTTGGACCACGGAAATGGGGTATTCTTCTGAGTCAATCTAGTCAATGGAGCAGCGATAGAAGAAAACCCCTCCACGAATCGAGGATAATAGCCTGCTAGGCCCAGAAAACTCTTGATCTCTGTAGCTGAAGTAGGATACGGCCAACTCTGAACTGCCTCAATCTTCTGTGTATCAACCTTGATACCCTCTCCGGATACCAAATGCCCCAGGAATGCCAAAAACTCTAACCAGAACTCGCACTTTGAGAACTTAGCATATAGCTTCTGCTCTCGCAAGGTCTGAAGCACAACTCTCAAATGCTACTCGTGCTCACCCAGGCTCCGCGAGTAAATCAAGATGTCATCAATGAAGAAAATGACGAAGGAATCAATGTACGACCTGAATACCCTATTCATCAAATCCATGAATGCCGCTGGGACATTAGTCAAGCCAAATGACATCACCAGGAACTCGTAATGGCCATATCTGGTACGAAATGCAGTCTTCGGGACGTCTGAATCCCGAATCTTCAACTGATGATAACCCGATCTCAAATCAATCTTAAAAAACACATGGGCACCCTGCAATTGGTCAAACAAATCATCAATGCGCGGTAGAGGATACTTGTTCTTGATGGTCACCTTATTCAACTGGCGGTAATCAATACACATCCGTATGGACCCGTCCTTCTTCTTCACAAATAAGACTGGAGCTCCCCATGGAGACACACTCGGCCTGATGAACCCCTTAGCCAATAACTCCTCAAGATGCTCCTTAAGCTCCTTTATCTCCTTAGGAGCCATACGATAAGGGGGAATGAAATAGGCTGAGTATCTGGAGCTAAATAATTACAGAAATCAATGTCTCGATATGGAGGCATGCCTAGAAGATCTGAAGGAAATACATCTTGAAACTCTCGTACCACAGGCACTGAATCAATAGTCGGGGACTCGACGGTGGTGTCCCTCACATAAGCCAGGTAAGCCAAACAACCCTTCTCGACCATATGCCGAGCCTTCATAAAGGAAATGACCCGGCTGAATACACTAACTGAAGAACCCCTCCACTCCAACCTTGAAAACTCGAGCATGGCTAAGGTAACTATCTTGGCATGACAATCCAACACAACATGGTAAGGAGATAGCCAATACATGCCCAAAATAACCTCAAAATCAACCATGTCGAGCAATAAAAGGTCAACTCTGGTCTCAAATCCGCATAATGTGATCACACAAGACCGATAGACTCGGTCTACCACCATAGAATCGCCCACAGGAGTGGACACATATAAAGGAGAACCCAGGGACTCACGAGGAACATCCAGAAAATGAGCAAATAGTGATGAAACATATGAATAGGGGGAACCTGGGTCAAATAACACTGAAGCCTATCTACCACATACTGAGATAATACTTGTGATCACGGCGTCTGAGGTCACTGCATCTGATCTGGCCGGAATAGCGTAGAACCTGGCTGGAAACCCTGAAGGTTGAACTCCACCAGAATGAATAAGAGCTAACTGACCTCCTATTGACTGACCTCCCCCTCTAGGACGACCCTTGTTGACCTGTCCTCCACCTCGAGGTGGCCGGACTGCTGGTGCTGAACTCCTAGGCTGATAACCCTGCTACACTACTCCCCACACTCAAAACAACCTCCTGGCACTACAACCCGCTGCCCAAAAGAGGAAGAACCCTGAATAGCTGGAGAGCGGTTTGAACCCTGAATAGCCGGACAGCAGTTTGAACCCTCTGGTAAGGCACTGAAATAGGAACTAGAGGACCTCTGATGACTGGAATAACCGCTGGGTGCACTCTGGATGGCTGGAGGACGATAGGAATGCTCTGGCATGGTGCCGAACTGAGGCCTCACTGAACCACCTCGAGAGGGTAGTGAGGGTGCTGAATATGAAGGCCTAATGGGCTGACCACCCTTGAACTGACCCCTGCTCCTAGCTGAAGCATCCCTGAACTCTCCTGAGAACCTGGCCCTGTTGTCCTGCTGACCTTGCTCCCTGCTCCTCAACCGATATCCCTCGATTCGTCGAGCTATCTCGACTACAAGCTGGTAGGGGGTACCCATCTCCACCTCTCGGGCCATAGAGGCCCTAATACCTGGATGCAAGCCTGCCACAAACCGCCGCACCCTCTCGGCATCAGTAGGAAATATCATAAGGGCATGGTGGGATAACTCGAAAAATCTAGCCTCATAATCAGTCACAGACATCTTCCCCTGTTCTAGTCGATCAAACTGACCCCGTAGCTCCTCCCTCTTAGAAGGTGGAATGTATCTGTCTAGAAATAGATGAGTGAACTGACCCCAGGTAACAGGAGGAGAATCTGCGGGCCTGCTAAGAATATAAGACTGCCACCACCTGCGTGCTCTTCCCTCTAGCTAAAATGTGGTGAAATCCACCCCATGAGACTCCAAGATCCTCATGTTGTGCAGCCTGTCCCTGCACCTATCGATGAAATCCTGGGCATCCTCACCCCTCTCACCCCCGAAGACTGGAGGGCGAAGTCGGGTCCATCTATCCAACATTTTCTGCTGGTCACCCTCTGTAACTGGCCTGGGCTCTGGTGCTGCTAATATAGGCCAAACCCCACCTACGGGCGATGTACCCGGGGTATGACGTGCTGATGCTGCCTGCCCTGTGGCTTGAGCGGTAGGGGTCTGGACTCACCCTCCCGCCTGAGAAGTAGCGGGGTCCGCTGGAAATTAGCCAGCCTGGGACATAGTGTCCATGAATCTCATCATACGGCCCATGACCTCCTAGAAGCCTGGCGCCGTCATAAAGTATGCTGGAGCAGGAACCGCTGGAGGCACCTCGTCCTGCTCCTCCAGAATAGGGTCCTCTGGTGGTGCGACTGGTATAACTCTGGGACGCCCTAGTCTCCTAGCTCGGGCAGGTGCCCTACCCTTGCCTCTACCAGGACCTCGAGTGGCGGGGGTAGCGGCTTCTCCCGGATCAGGAACGTCAGATGCACGTGTCCTCACCATCTGTGAGAGAATAGAAAAACAAGTTTGAGTACATCATTGATTGCACGATAAGATATAAATGAAGAGAAGTTTCTTAACACCCTATAGCCTCCTGAAGATAAGTACAGACGTCTTCGTGCTGATCCGCAAGACTCTACTGGGTCTGCCCGTGACTCGTGAGACTTACGTGAACCTAGAGCTCTGATACCACGTTGTGACGACCCAAATCCTAACTCAGGTCGTGATGGCGCCCGACTGCGGGGTTAGGCAAGCCAACACAAAATCACTAAGTGTTACCCTTTCCAATTGATTAAGTATTCCAACATATACCAGTTTTAAACAGTTTTAAGCCAAAAACGATAACCCACTGATAAGTAATAAAGCTGTAACGATGCGTGGGCCAAAAGATAAGCATATATATATATATATATATATATATGAATATACAGCCCAAAACCCAAAATAAACACTACGTGTGTGTGCCAGAAACTAGTGTCACGAGTGTCACGGGCATACTAGCTAAATATACAAAAGATAATATATACAATCCCACTGTCTGAATGAAGTAGACAGGAAAACCACATAGGACAACTTTAGGGTGCTGCCAGAGATCGTCAAGAGGAGAAGCTCACCGTGAAGTCAAATGAGCTCTAGTCAGTACCTAGCTCCAGTGTGATACTCAGGTACACCAGCCTCAGAACCTGTACAATTAAGTACAGAAGTGCAACATGAGTACATATTAAATAGATATGTACCTAGTGAGTATCCCGTCTAATCTCGAAGAAGTAGTGACGAGAGGTCGACTCGATACTCACTGAGGTCCAACAGTACTAACATATTGTCACATCCCCTTTTTCTATCGCACAGGTTAGGTACGGAGAGATCGGGTTAAGACATTATGGATAAATCCTTTAAAAGAAAAAGAAGAGTCGCCACCTAACGATTTAACGGTGTGATAGGGCACCTAGAGTTGATAACTCATAGAATAGTTTGCATTACCAGAGAACGGGTAAGTCAAGGGGAAGGTGTTAGGCACCCCTCAGGATCCACAACTGTGGGTCCCAGCCAATAAGTTCTGTGAATTTGGACGGTAAGCAAGTAACAAATAAGGTTCACATATGAGGGGATTTAAAACAAGTATGAAAATCTTTAAAGGTTTTGAATAACATAAATATTTTGAAAAGAAGTGTCCTAGGTTTAAAGTAATACGGATCACTTCAATGCAATACCCGGTATGTCACACCTCAGGGAGGCAGCTACACGTGGTATTAGCGCACACGTCATCATATCCGTATTCTACCCTTTCCACCCCGTAAAGGTTATTTAAAGTGCGTGTTGGTCACGAATGCTTATTGTGTGCCGTTACCCGTCCCATCCTATAAGTCCTGAAGGGTGATTAGGACCACTAATCCTACCAAGGTGGGTACTAGGGTGAATCATGTGTAAAGGATAAAATACTAGGCGACAGTACAAAACAAGTAGAACACATGTAGTGGGATCACATAGGGCAAGTAATAGGCTCATAGGTCCCTCCGCAATTAAGCATGTAAGTGGCACGTCTCAAACACAATTAAAGTCTCAAAAGGAGGTTTGAAAATAAGAGTTATTGAGTTGAAATTCAGTAGGTTTCAATAGTTTAGTAAAAGGACATGTTCTAAAAATTTAGTGAAAGCAAAGGGTTTAATTAAGACTGAGCAATTCAAAAGGATGAATGATTTTCAGAACTGCAATAGTTTAGAGACAGTAGTAAGAATTAAAAGTGCGTAGCAGTTTAAAGCTTTCAATAAAAGAGAAGAATAACTTTTAGAGAAATCATTAATTTGAACAGGATTGCGTTTATTTGAAATTCAATAATCTAAAAGTGAGTACAAAAATCCAGTAGTTCGTAGGACTTTATCACATTGCTTTAGAAAATGGTTTAGCAAGTATTCAGAAATAGAACAATTTGAAGATAGGATAGGAATCAGAAATCCTAAAGTCAGTAATGAGAAGTAAGAAAGCGCACAATTTCAAAATTGTTTTAAAAGAAGCATAGGAGTTTAGTAAAAATAGAGTGGATTCCAAGAAAGTAGAATCAAAAATTTGGGAAATTCCAAAAGAGGCAGATTAAACCCAACATAGTTGATCTGATTTTAATTATGCATTTAGGCCTAAAGTTTGTCTAGGCGTCGTATATTTGCCTAAAGGTGAACATTCTTACTTTGACTCTGTTTTAAAAATATAAGTGATGATACATTTGCAGAAACGTCTTGACCATGTCTTAGTGAGGTTATTATATTAGAGACAGGTTAACTAAGCATTCAAGTTCTGACAAATAAAAATCCCACAGGCAAGATATCTAATGCACATAGGAATACCTAGAAGACATGATTTCTAGATGCTATGATCTTGAAAATGCATCGGTAGTATATTACAACAGTTTTTTATTACTTGTTGTAGTTATAAATGTGAGCATGGTATAAGATGACATGAACATAACAGGTGTGTTAAAATAGGAACCTAAACATGATTTCTAATGCATGATATGCATGTCCTAAGCATGATACTATTGCACACATAGGAAATAAAGCCCACAGTCATGATTTCTACTCATACTAAACATGCATAGTTCCCTCCCATAGTCACTATCCAGCCCCAAAGATTCGTTTACAAATTATTACAGACCATAATAAAAGGATTACAATAATGAAGAAGGAAAATAAGAAGTTAATCTATAGAGAGCCTTCAATCAGGCCTTATCTTCCAGGCTCACCCCTCTCAAGTCCATAGCTTTGCATCCACCTGGGTGCGGCAAAGCTCCCAAAGGCCTAAATGGGGGCCCTGGCCAATACCAGCACCCATGAATGTTGACAGTCAATAAGTGCAGTGTAGAGTACCCTTACCTCAGTGTCTCAAGGTTCAGAGGGAATTCATGGTTTCCTAAGCGATGCTCACACTGAGAAGGGTAGAACCTAAGGGTCTAGTTATTGTGAAAGTGCTTTTGAAAAGAAGTTTTAAGTTTGAAAAGAAGTTTTGAAGTCACATAATTTCAGGGAAACCACATAAGGACTAATGTTAAAACAGCAGAGAGTCCTAACTCAGTAGGATACCAAGGAACAATCACAAACAGGGAAAGGGTTTCAGGGGACAAATAAGGGTGATAGTGTGTAATAAGTTTAGGTACAGATTCAACCCATAGAGATACCAAATAGTACATAGCTTCTACACAAACATATATGAGATAATAAGCAGATAGGAGGAATGGGGAGCAACTACAGTATAGGACATGATAAGCTACAGAAAACAACACAGGATTAAGTTAAACTAGAAGAAGAAGAGAGATCATATACGGGATTAGATATGCTAGTAACAGGGTAAGCAATAAAACCACAAATAGAAACACAAAAGAAAGAGCAAGAACCTTAAGCAAAATTGAAGCATATTGTTTGGAGTGCAATAACATTAACTAGGACATACCAGTGATGGAAATAAAGAACAACAGTAGAGGGAGAGCAGTAGAGGGCACGAAATTAGCCTTGGCTTAGCAGCCGGCTAATATCAAGTAGCAGGTAGTAATAATAGAGACAAGAGAGAAAAGAGGAGCAGAACAAGAGAGTAGTAGAGAGAGTGAATAATGTTCGACTGAGGTCTGTGTGTTTCAGTCTCCCTTTGTTATTGAAAGACTAGAGTATTTATAGTTGAAAACAAGTGGTAAAATAAGGTAAGAATCACAATGGCATGTTAATAAAAGAAGGCAGAATCAATCAGTATAAAAATAGGACACGGGTCCCTTAAGTCAAGGGATTTTAAAAGTTCAAACGGTTAAAACACACAACACACAAAGTAAAAGAAGTCAGTACAAGAGCTAAATAAGGAAGATTTCAATGTAGCATGGTAATTAAAGAAACTCAGATCATTCAGTACTATTAAGACAGGTAATCCCTTAAGTTAAGGGATTCAAGTTCAAATAATAGAGAATCAGTGTAACATAAGGCAAAGGGAAAATCAGTATATGATAATTAAGGAGAGAATCGATCTTAGTAAGTATAGAGTAGTAAATTAGGACTAGGTTCAGAAGATTTCAATCAAGGAAAATAATTCAACAAACAAAGTATCTCAACATATAAGGCGAAGGAGTCAATTAACCTAAACGGACAAATAGAGTTCTAGGGTTTTAACAGAAGTTTTTTTAATCAAAATCAGTCAAGAGGGGGTCACTATACCATGCTTCAACATATAAATAAAGGAGGAAAATAATAGTAGCAAATAGACAGGTCTAGCAATGTTGACAAAAAGAGGCAAGAGACGAACACATATGAATATAATCACACAAAGATGCCACAAACAAACTAAAGAATCATTTGAAGCATGATAATCACAGAAAACTTAACAAGAATCAGGCAGCAGGGAGGGCCAAACACAAAGGTCTAAAATTAGGGCTTTTCAACATAGGCGCATTAAAAAGCGGTAAGAGAGCGAAAACAGTAAAGAGATGCAAAGGAAGATTTCAAGCATAAAGAAGAAACCTGTTTAAACTAGTGTAGAAAGATTTAGAGAAAAACCCTAATTTCAAAGGAAACAAAAATGTTTAAAAGTCGAAGATTCTTAAAGATTGAGTTGAGAAATAAGTAAAACATAAAGAAATGGGTTTAAATCGCTAAAACTATTAGAGATCTGAGAGGTTTAGGCAAAAATTAGGGTTTTATAAGAGAACCAGAGATAACCGGAGAACCTGTTGTAAAACTCAGAGACGGTGATGTTTAGAGCACCATCTAGTCGAACCTCACCGGAGAAGGCCGGAAACAACCTAGGCAGGAGCCTCCATGGCCGTTCTGGCATGGTTGAAGCTTCATAGGAACTCAAAGACGAAGGGAATCAGAGAGACGAGCGTCAAGTGGCCGGTGATTGAAAGGGATGAGACTAGAGGTGGCCGGAGAGGCGGTGGAAACCCATCGGAGAAGAAGGAGAACCTAGAAANGGAAAGTGAAATGAAACGGGGTTGGGGGGTAGTTGGGGAGTTTATTAAGGAAATTAATGATCTGGACCGTTGATCTAATTTGATCAACGGTCCAGATGGATTTGGGGTTTGGGCCGGGTAAGAGGAGGGTCTGGGCTGGTCTCAATTGGGTCAGGGGGTTGGGTAATTGAGTCATCCAAATGTGGCTAAAATTAAAATAGGAAGAGGCTAGTTGTGAAATACCCGATTTAATAGGATAGTTAATTAATTAAAATAGCCAATAATTGTATAAAATAAAATTAAGTTAAAAATAAGTATAATTATAGTATTTAGACAAGATTAAAAATATGAAGGACATAAATTCGAATTTTAAAGGTGTAAAACGACTAATAGGCTATGATTGCAAAACAATTGTAATTGCAATTAAATAGCACTCAATTGGAAAATTTATGAAATAATTGAATTTTAATAAATAAACAGTAATTATAAACGACATATTAAATTGGGGAAATTTAATATGATGGCCAATTTTAACCTGAGATGAAGCCGCGGGATAGAATTCGGCCGCACACTGGTTTCTGAGCTGCCTACATATCCCTGGTTTTACAGGAATCAGGCCGCATGTAGTTCCGAATTCATCGGTGAAATATACCGGTGATGTTTTACAAGAACGGACACAAGGTGCATGGTGGGGTAAGAATACAAAGATCTTTCGGGGTTGTGTTGAAGAACTGGAGCGGTCCGCTCCTGCCTGGTTGGCTGTTCCGGCCGGGTTACCTAAAAATAAAGAACGAACGTATATTGTGCATAATATAAACATGATGCAAGTTCCCATTGGGCTATGAATGTTGTCTTCGGACAATTAGGATGGTGTCCTTAGACCATGATGTCCTAGGCCATGAATCGCTTGGTGCGGGATTTGCAGGCTATGAAATGATGTTCTCGGGCCATGAGGATGGTGCCTTCGAACCATGATGCCTTTGAATAATGATATGCAAGTTGGATATAAGAGATACGCAGGCTATGAAGTGATGTTCTTGGGCCATGAGGATGGTGCCTCCGAACGATGACGCCTTTGGACAAGTTGGCGATATTTCATCCCATGAAGAATGCAATAGTATGATACTGACAAAACAGAGCTTATTCTTGCGATTTGCAAAAAGGAAAGCGGGCCTGAGCTTAGCCCGAAAGAAAGCGTAGATAAATATCATTGCGAAAGGTAATTGTTCTGAAAAATAGATAGGAGCTGTGCATAGTGAAGTAAAATGCGGATAGAGGTAGTGTAGAACCTCGAAAGGCAGAATGATAGCCTTATGCAAGGAGTAAAGTGCAGTGGGAAACAATGCTTAGTCTCGGAAGGCAAAAGAGTAGCCTTATGCAAACAGAGGAAATAGAATGCAGGGAGACAGTGCTTAGTCTCGGAAGGCAGAATGGTAGCCTTATGCAAATGGAGGTAGAGCTTAACCTCATGCAGATGGAGACAGAGCTTAGTCTCGGAAGGCAGAAAGGTAGCCTTATGCAAATGCAAGAAATAAAATACAGGGAGACAACTCTTAGTCTCGGAAGACAGAATGATAGCCTTATGCAGATGCAAGGAGTAAAATGCAGGGAGACAACGCTTAGTCTCGGAAGGCAGAATGATAGACTTATGCAGATGCAAGGAATAAAATGCAGGGAGATAGTGCTTAGTCTCGGAAGGCAGAAAGGTAGCCTTATGCAAATGCAAGAAATAAAATGCAGGGAGACAACGCTTAGTCTCGGAAGGCAGAAAGGTAGCCTTATGCAAATGGAGGTAGAGCTTAACCTCATGCAGGTGGAGACAGAGCTTAGTCTCGGAAGGCAGAAAGGTAGCCTTATGAAAATGGAGGTAGAGCTTAACCTCATGCAGATGGAGACAGATCTTAGTATCGGAAGGCAGAATAGTAGCCTTATGCAATGATGCGAATGTGGGAAGATAGAACGACAGTAAGAGTTCTTAGCTGATGATAAATTATGGCGATATGATTGTTGCAAATACAGAGCTACTTGCGGTGATAGTAAATATTGGAAATGCGAGACGGGTTTGAGAATGTCTTGAGATGTCTTGCAAAGATAAAAAGATACCTTGGGCTTTCGCTGTCTTTATGCCTGCGTTCAAAGAAAAATCGTGAGTTTTGTAAAGGGGAAGGCTAGTTCGTATCCCCTACTGGCTTGATTCGGCCTGCTTGCTTGATGATGATGACTTTGCTTGTACCGTAGGGGTAGCGTTGCTAAAACAAACTGCTTTTTTTGAGAAAATAAATATGCATGATTTTGTAAAATATGATATGATATATAGAAAGCGTAGTTTTCTTTGGATGAACCAACGACCGTGACCCGGTTCAAGACATTTAAACCTCCATTGCGGCGGAGATTTGAGAGTTCCTTCTCAACCTTTGCCCCAGTTTGATGGGTGAAGACTTCTGGCTGTTACTGGTGCGGTGCTCGGTTGAACTTGCCTTGCAATTTTGAGGTCCCTCCTCAAAATTCTGCCCCAGTTTCCATTCGTGGGGAAAAAGAAATTTTATTAGAATGTGACCGAAACCACAGGGCTGCCTACGTATCCCCTCTTTAACGGGAATCAGGTCAGGCGTAGTTCATTTTACAGCATTGACATGAAGCATAAAGGGTTACACATAGTAGCGCTTGACTGCATCTGAATTGATTGGTTTAGGACAAACTTCTCCATCCATTTCTGCGAGTATGAGTGCTCCTCCTGTAAGCACTCGGTGAACCATGTACGGGTCTTTCCAATTAGGAGAAAATTTCCCCTTTGCTTCGTCTTGATGAGGAAAGATTTTCTTTAACACCAGCTGCCCCGGTGTGAATCGTCTTGGTTTGACTTTCTTGTTGAAGGCTCTGGCCATTCTGTTATGATATAGCTGACCATGACAAACCGCGTTCATTCTCTTTCCGTCTATGAGGGCCAATTGCTCATAACGGCTTCCTACCCATTATGCGTCGCTGAGTTCAGCCTCTTGTATAATTCTCAGGGATGGAATTTCAACTTCAGCAGGAATGACGGCTTCTGTGCCGTATACCAACATGTAAGAAGTTTCCCCGGTTGATGTGCGAACCGTGGTGCGATACCCCAACAGGGCGAATGATACCTTCTCATGCCATTGCTTGTATCTTTCTATCATCTTTCTTAATATCTTCTTGATGTTCTTGTTGGCAGCCTCGACGGCTCCGTTCATTTGAGGTCTGTATGATATAGAATTCTTGTGCTTGATCTTGAAGGTTTCACACATTACTTTCATCAAATCACTATTGAGATTGGAACCGTTATCGGTGATGATTGACTCTGGAACTCCAAATCGACAAACAACGCGGTCGCGGACAAAATCGACTACCACTTTCTTAGTAATTGCTTTGTAGGATGCGACTTCGACCCATTTTGTGAAATAGTCAATAGCAACCAGAATGAACCTCTGTTCGTTGGAGGCAGCAGGCTCGATTGGCCCAATAACATCCATGCCCCAAGCGGCGAACGGACAGGGTGAGCTTATTGCATTAAGCTCGCTAGAAGGTACCTTTATCATATCCCCATGTATTTGACACCAATGGAATTTGTGGACATACTGGATGCAGTCTGTTTCCATGGTCACCCAGAAATAACCAGCCCGAAGAATCTTCTTTGCTAGAACAAACCCATTCATATGAGGACCGCATGTACCAACATGTATTTCCTCCAATAGCTTCGTTGCTTCCTTTGCCTCGACACATCTTAGCAAACCTAGATCGGGAGTCCGCCTATATAGGATTCCTCCGCTGTGAAAGAAGTTGTTTGACAACCTTCGAAGAGTGCTCTTCTGAGTGGCGCTTGCAAGTTATGGGTACTCTCCCTCTGCCAAGTATTTCTTAATGTCATGAAACCAAGGATTTCCATCCGCTTCTTCTACGACGTGTGCACAGTAAGCCGGCTGAGTGTGAATCCCTACCGGGATGGGATCAATGAAATTCTTATCTGGATGCTGGATCATGGATGACAGGGTGGCCAGTGCGTCGGCGAACTCATTCTGGATTCTTGGAACATGCCGAAATTCAATCTTCGTGAACCTCTTTCTCAATTCCTGCACTCAATGTAGGTATGACAGTATCTTGGAATTCTTGGTCGCCATTCTCCTTGAACTTGGTGTATTAATAAATCCGAATCACCAATCACTAATAATTCTTGAACATTCATGTCGATGGCCAAGTTGAGCCCAATGATGCAGGCCTCATATTCAGCCATGTTGTTGGTGCAGGGGAACCTGAGGTTGGCAGATACTGGGTAGTGCTGACCAGTTTCTGAAATTAAGATTGCTCCAATACTCACGCCCTTGAAGTTTGCGGCCCCATCAAAGAACATCCTCAAACCGTCGTAGGATTCTGCAATGTCCTCTCCTACGAATGATACCTCTTCATCAGGGAAATACATTTTTAAAGGTTCGTATTCTCCATCCACAGGATTCTCGACAAGATGATCGACTAACGCTTGTCCCTTGACTGCCTTTTGAGTTATGTAAATGATGTCGAACTCACTTAATAGGATCTACCATTTAGCCAGCTTGCCAGTGGGCATAGGTTTCTGAAAGATGTACTTTAGTGGGTCCATCCTGGATATGAGGTATGTTTTGTAGGCACATAAATAATGCCTCAGCTTCTGCGCGACCCAAGTCAAAGCACAACAGGTGCGCTCTAATAAAGAATACCGGGCCTCATACGGGGTGAACTTCTTGCTGAGGTAGTAAATTGCTTGCTCCTTTCTTCCTGTTTCATCATGTTGCCCGAGAATGCAACCGAAGGCTCCGTCTAATACCGCCAAGTAGAGTAATAGGGGTTTACCCGGCTCTGGGGGTACCAAGACTGGTGGTGTTGAGAGGTACTCTTTGATTCTGTCGAAGGCCTTTTGACAATCCTCAGTCCATTTAGTTGCAGCATCCTTTCTCAGCATTTTGAAGATTGGTTCACAAATGATGGTAGACTTGGCTATGAATCAGCTGATATAATTGAGCCGTCCCAGGAAGCTCATAACATCCTTTTTGTTCTTTGGTGGTGGCAATTCTTGGATGGCTTTGACCTTTGATGGATCTAGCTCTATTCCTCGACGACTGACAATGAACCCTAGCAGCTTCCCAGCAGGAACCCCGAATGCACACTTCGCAGGGTTAAGCTTCAGATTGTATTTCCTTAACCTGTTGAAGAACCTTTTCAAATCTTCCATGTGATCAACAACTTTCTTTGATTTGATGATGACGTCGTCTACATATACCTCGATCTCCTTGTGAATCATATCATGGAATATAGTAGTCATGGCTCTCATGTAAGTGGCCCCTCCATTCTTCAGACCGAATGGAATCATTTTGTAGCAATACACTCCCCATGGCTTAATGAATGCCGTTTTCTCAGCATCTTCCTCGTCCATCCAAATCTGATGGTAACCCGCAAAACAATCTACAAAAGACTGCAAATCGTTCTTGGCGCAGTTGTCAACCAAGATGTGTATATTTGGCAAGGGGAAGTCGTCTTTTGGACTGGTCCGGTTGAGATCCCGGTAGTCGATGCAGACTCTGACCTTCCCGTATTTCTTTGGTATATGCACAATGTTACCTAACCAGGTAGGATATTCGACCACCCGGAGAACTCTGGCGTTGATTTGTTTGGTGACCTCTTCTTTGATTTTCAAACTCATGTCTGGCTTAAATTTCCCGAGCTTTTGCTTCACTAGTGGGAATGTTGGATTGGTTGGAAGCTTGTGGGCCACAATAGATGTGCTGAGGCCAGTCATGTCATCGTATGACCAAGAGAATATGTCCTCATACTCTCTTAAAAATTCCGTATATTCCTTCTTTTCTGACGGTGATAGATGAATGCTGATGCATGTTTCTTTGACGTTCTCTATGTTTCCCAGATTGATGACCTCAGTCTCGTCCAAGTTAGACTTAGGTCTATTCTCAAAGTTCTCGACTTCCTTAATAATATCCTCAGGTACATCACCCTCGTCTGACTCGGAATCCATTTGTTGCGTTGTCTCGTTGCATGTCACAATCGTTGGTTCATCAAGATAAGTAATAGTAATGCTGTGTAAAATAAAGTAATGGAAAGGAAAACAGTAGCAAGTAAATGTAAGTAAATGCAAGATTTGGAAATGCTTTGATAAATTGAGTAAACGTTCGAACATAAGAGCTCTTTCTTGCAGAAATTAAAAATGCGCAAAGGAAGGAAATGCTTTAAATAAATAAACTGCAGATAATGTTTGTTTTGTTAGCCTTGCTACCCCGAGACTCGACGGGCTCTGGTCGTCCTGACAGACCAATTGTTGAGATGCGATACCTTGCTCACGATTTGTATGGAAGGACCTTCCTCCCCCTCTTCTTCAAGAACGACACAACAGTCCATATCCTCCTCATCCAGAAATAGATCCCTCATGGCTGCTAGTGCTTCTTCTTCGTCTGTACCATATATGACGTCGGCTGGCTGGAAAGTCTGCTCTATGCGGGGTATTGGCTGCTCCAATGGGTAGTAGGGGCCACGCCATGGTGGCGACCAGTCCTTGAACTCCTCCCAAGTGTACTCATACCCTAGACCAAAGGTAGTACCATGCTTCTTGAGTGTGATGGGCTTTGTTATCCCTTGAAGATGCTTACCGAGCCCTTTACCCGGCTCGTACCCTTTCCAGTTCAGTATGCTTTCGGTCTTACTGTTCCATCACTTGCCTTTGTCAATAGCGTTGACACGATCTATGTTATGAAAGATTACTCCGCTCAACTTTCTCCTTCCATCGATGATCGGAAAGGTCTGGCGACCGTAGATATGGTTGCTACCGTCGCCATGAATGATTACCTCTTGATGGTTCCATTCGAACATCACAGCTTGGTGTAAGGTTGACGCCACGGCCCCAGCCGCGTGGATCCAAGGTCGTCCCAACAATAAGTTGTAGGATGCAGGCACATCTATCACATGGACGTCTACATCAAACCAAGTTGGTCCCATCTGCAAGCAAAAAGTGATTTCCCCCATGGTAGATCTCTGCGAACCATCGAAGGCTTTTACGTTGATTTTTCCTTCCTTTATCTCATGTAGACTTTTGCCCAATCTCTTGAGCGTGACCATCGGACAGATGCTGAGACTGGAACCCCCATCAATTAGGATCCTTGTGATGAAATGATCCTCAAATTGGACAGTGATGTGTAGTGCCCTATTATGCCCTAGCCCCTCAGGCGGTAGCTCATCTTCATGGAAAGTTATCTTATGGATTTCCAGCACCTGTCCGACCATGTTGGCCATTTCCCCGCTGGTGATATTGCCAGGCACGTATGCTTCACTCAACACCCTTAGCAAAGCATTCCTGTGATTTTCAGAATTTTGTAACAGGGAGAGGATGAATATCTGAGCTGGTGTCTTGTTCAATTGGTCGAGGACTGAATACTCCTTAGCTTGTATCTTTCTCCATTGATCATCAGAACCTGTTTCAATGATGGGAGGACGACTGTTGTCTTGCTTGCTAGACTCGGCCAAGTGCTCAAGGGTATAAACTCTGCTAGTTCTCGTCATACCCTGTGCAGCGATAGCTTCCCCAGACTTGCCCTTGCCTTTCCTCCTTGCTTCAGCGGTATAGTCCCATGGAATGGCGTCTGCATAAAAGGGCGCTGTTGTTGACATTGCCACAGAAATGGGTGAGGTCATTCTCATTCCTGCCAGAGTATATGTTATAGATGGCCAGATTGCAGCTTCGAGCGGTCGTACAAACTCAACTTCGATAGGCCCGGGGGCTTTTCCTTTGGCGGATGATCTTGATTCAAACTCAAGTGGAATGGACATGTTAACCTCAATTTCCTCAGACGGCTGCATCTGGACCACGATCGGATTAAGAGTAATTGCAGGCTTCTTCGGATCACCCTCTGCAATCAGCCCAATTGATCCCTCAGGATCCCAGTCATCATCAACTTCAATCATGTGGACACCACCCTTATGGTCAGGCAACGGATTATTTCGAACATTAGGAGCAGAGTCATTGGCTACAATGATCTTGTTATCTATTAGGGTTTGTATCTTGTCTTTCAAAGAACGACATTCCTCGATGGTGTGTCCCTTCATGCCGGGGGTGGTAAGCACATGTTTTGTTTGGGTTGACCCACTGAGAAGGGTTTTCAAGGGTAACAATGGGGATGGGTGTGACATAACAGGCGGCTTTAAGCTTTTCATATAATTGGTCAATGGGTTCAGCTATGGCAGTGTACTGTTTTGGTGGACGACGGTCGAAATTAGGGCGAGGTCTGGCGATGTTTTGGCGAGCAGGTGGTGATTGGTAGTGAGAAGGTTGGGAATTATTGGCATTATAGATGGGAGCTGACTGGGAATATCTGGGCGAAGTTGGCTGATATATGGGTGGTGGAGCTTGGTAGGCGGGTGAAGGTGCTTGGTAACTTGGAGCTGGTTGGTATGTGAAGGAAGGTCCGGGGTATACTTGGTATTTGGGAGGGGACTTGGTTTGTTGTGCCACCATCACGGCTCCTACATCCTTCTTCCTAGACACACCACCAGATTGTAGAGCATTATTAGTAGCCTGTAAAGCTTCAAAGTTAGTGACCATACCTCTTTTGATACCTTCCTCGGTTCGCTCTCCCAGCTTGATGATATTAAAAAACTTGTGTCTTTTCAACCATCATCAGCCGCTCATAATACTGAGGATTCTGAGCGCGCACGAAGAACTTCTTCATTTGCTCTTCTTCCAAGGCTGGCCTGACCTTAGCAGCCTCTGACCTCCAACGAGTAGCATACTCGCGAAAAGTCTCAGTTGGTTTCTTCTTCAAGTTCTGGATGTAGAACACATCCGGTGCATTCTTCGTGTTGAACCTGAATCTATCCATGAAGTCTGTAGCCATATTCACCCAACTAGTCCATTTCTTCGGATCCTGATTGATGTACCAGGATAGTGCATCACCTTTCAAACTCCTCATGAAGAGCTTCATGCGGATCCTTTCATCTTTTCCTACGCCAACCAATTTGTCGCAATAAGTCCTCAAATGGACTCTTGGATCACCAATGCCATCAAACATCTTGAATTTGGGAGGTTTTTACCCCTCGGACTGTTCGACATCGGGCTGTATGCAGAGGTCCTCATAATTCAATCCTTCAACCCATTTAACCCCTTCGACGCCCTGAACTCGGTTGGTCAATTTCTTGAGTTCTTCGGCCAGATTCCTGATGAGCTTGTCCTTTTCGTCGGATTCATATGTATGTGGCACGGAGTGAGCTACAATTTCCACATAAATGGGGTTGTCATAAGCCTGGAAGTGGTATCTTGTCTGATCCTGGGGAGGTGGAGTGTTGTAGTTGCGTGGTACTGGTGGAACGGGATCTTTTGGACGATTTGGTTGTTTGGGAATGTTTTGTGGTAAAGTGGGGTTTGGAGCATTTGGAAAGTGAACGTCCGAGACGTTGAGGGAGAAGGATAAGTGGGCCAAGTTATTGACTTGATCAAGTTCCTCTTGGAACTTTAGCAGCTTCTTCTCTAGTGGAGACATACCCTCGTGCAGAACCTGAATACCCTGACCGTCAATGATCTCAACTTGTTCATCCCTGTTGTCTTTTCTAGTACCGCTTGCGTCTGCCATTTTACCCTTGCTTTTTCTTTTGGGAGGACTTGGAGGAGGAGTAGGAGGAAGGCCCTTTGATCTGGTGCAATAAGATGTTGATGCCAAAGTGCACGAACCAACCTTTGGGGGAAGGGGAATAACTAACAAAAAGGTAGTGAAGTTAGTGGAGATATAAAGAATATTGCGATAATTTAAACACGTAATGCGGAAATGTAAAACGCATCCTAAGTTGGGGAACCTCTTTGTGCTCGAGGTAGGCCTAGCGACAAATTAATTTGGAGAACTCAAACACTAAATGCCTCATTTTATTGATGTAAAAATGGACGAATCCAAAAAACAATACAAAAACAATAAGCAAGAAATAAAATCACTAATGGCCATCGGCCTTATTACATTGATAAAGCGGAAAAGAAAATCCTATCTAATTGGGTCCCAGAAGGACCTTCTCCAAGCTTCTCCCTCTTGTCATATTTTAGATCATGCTGAGTCTGGGGACTTCGTGCCTCGTTTCCTGTGAACAAACAAGGTTATGCCCTTACCCCCGCCAGAGTTGACTATTTAACATCAATAATTAGCAATGAGCATTTAAGTTCTCCAAATAAATGCATAGAACGTGAAGACGTCCTTTTGGGTTCCAGGGAAACCCAATGGACTTTGGACAAGGCTTATCTTAAAGGCTATTGTGCGGACAACACGTTAGCCTGGCTAGGTTTGACCATGATGCATGCAACATACAATAGAGTAAGGTTTCTATTGGGGTTTTAGACTGATACCCTTGAGCGGACAACTCAAGGGGGAAGGCACGAGCTGTCGACTGCACCGCTGATCGACTAGTTTTACCGCAAATACGCCTTTCCGAATTTAGGGGCTGATGATATTGGAAGAGCGCAACCACTCATTGTAAGCGTTGCTATAGGATTTGTTTGGCACGAGTGGAATATGAATGCGGAGCATGATATGCAGTAATAAGCATTAAAACAGATAGGCATGTATTTTCACGATTGGGAAAAACAGTAAAGAAAGGAAATACAACAGTTAAAATGGTAAGCGGTTACAAAGAAAACATGAAGATACGTTAGTTTCGTTCAGGTGAAATAAATATTTTCGAAATTTAAACAATTAACGACATATAAAGGGGAATAGGACGAGGTGTAAGCATTTAAATGACAATTAATAGTCCAAAAGCACAAAGCAAATTGTAATGGTATAAGCCTAGGGAATATCCCTAGCAGAGTCGCCATGCTGTCACGTCCCCTTTTTCTATCGCACGCGTTAGGTACGCAGAGATCGGGTTAAGACATTATGGATAACTCCTTTAAAAGAAAAGTAAGAGTTTCCACCTAACGATTTAACGGTGCGTTAGGGCACCTAGAGTTGATAACTCATAGACTAGTTTGCATTACCAGAGAACGGGTAAGGGCTTGATATTATCCCAAGGGGAAGGTGTTAGGCACCCCTCAGGATCCACAACTGTGGATCCCAGCCAATAAGTTCTGTGAATTTGGAAGGTAAGCAAGTAACAAATAAGGTTCACATATGAGGGGATTTAAAACAAGTATGAAAATCTTTAAAGGTTTTGAATAACATAAACATTTTGAAAAGAAGTGTCCTAGGTGTAAAGTAATACGGATCACTTCAATGCAATACCCGATATGTCACACCTCAGGGAGGAGGCTACACGTGGTATTAGCGCACCGGTCATCATATTTGTATTCTACCCTTCCCACCCCGTAAAGGTTTTTTAAAGTGCGTGTTGGTCACGAATGCTTATTGCATGCCGTTTCCCGTCCCATCCTATAAGTCCTGGAGGGTGATTAGGACCACTAATCCTTCCAAGGGGGGGACTAGGCTGACTCAGGTGTAAAGGATAAAATACTAGGCGACAGTGCAAAACAAGTAGAACACATGTAGTGGGATCACATAGGGCAAGTAATAGGCTCATAGGCCCCTCCGCAATTAAGCATGTAAGTGGCACGTCTCAAACACAATTAAAGTCTCAAAAGGAAGTTTGAAAATAAGATTTATTGAGTTTAAATTCAGTAGGTTTCAATAGTTTAGTAAAAGGACATGTTCTAAAAATTTAGTGAAAGCAAAGGGTTCAATTAAGACTGACCAATTCAAAAGGATGATTGATTTTCAGAACTGCAATAGTTTAGAGAGAGCAGTAAGAATTGAAAGTGCGTAGCAGTTTAAATCTTTAAATAAAAGAGAAGAATAACTTTTAGAGAAATCAGTAATTTGAACAGGAGTGCGTTTATTTGAAATTCAATAATCTAAAATTGAGTACAAAAATACAGTAGTTCGTAGGACTTTATCACATTATTTTAGAAAATGGTTTAGCAAGTATTCAGAAATAGAAAATTTTTATATAATGAAGTAACTCTGAAAAATTTAACAGTTTGAAGATAGGATAGGAATCAGAAATCCTGAAGTCAGTAATGAGAAGTAAGAAAGCACACAATTTCAAAATTGTTTCCAAGGAAGCATAGGAGTGTAGTAAAAATAGAGTGGATTCCAAGAAAGTAGAATAAAAAATTTGGGAAATTCCAAAAGAGGCAGATTAAACCCAACATAGTTGATCTAATTTTAATTATGCATTTAAGCCTAAAGTTTGTCTAGGCGTCGTATATTTGCCTAAAGGTGAACATGTTTACTTTGACTTTGTTTTAAAAATATAAGTGATGATACATTTACAGAAACGTCTTGACCATATCTCAGTGAGGTTATTATATTAGAGACAGGATAACTAAGCGTTCAAGTTCTGACAAATAAAAATCCTACAGGCAAGATATCTAATGCACATAGGAATACCTAGAAGACATGATTTCTAGATGCTATGATCATAAAAATGCATCAGTTGTATATTACAACAGGTTTTTATCACTTGTTGCAGTTATAAATGTGAGCATGGTATAAGATGACATGAACATAACAGGTGTGTTAAAATAGGAACCTAAACATGATTTCTAATGCATGATATGCATGTCCTAAGCATGATACTATTGCACACATAGGAAAATAAAGCCCACAGTCATGATTTCTACTCATACTAAACATGCATAGTTCCCTCCCATAGTCACTATCCAGCCCCAAAGATTCGTTTGCAAATTATTACAGACAATAATAAAAGGATTACAATAATGAAGAAGGAAAATAAGAAGTTAATCTATAGAGAGCCTTCAATCAGGCCTTATCTTCCAGGCTCACCCCTCTCAAGTCCACAGCTTTGCATCCACCTGGGTGCGGCAAAGCTCCCAAAGGGCCTAAATGGGGGCCCTGGCCAATTCCAGCACCTAGGAATGTCGACAGTCAAAACGTGCAGTGTAGAGTACCCTTACCTAAGTGTCTCAAGGTTCAGAGGGAACTCATGGTTTCCTAAGCGATGCTCACACTGAGGAGGGTAGAACCTAAGGGTCTAGGAATTGTGAAAGTGCTTTTGAAAAGGAGTTTTAAGTTTGAAAAGAAGTTTTGAAGTCACATAGTTTCAAAGAAAACACATAAGGACTAATGTTAAAACAACAGAGAGTCCTAACTCAGTAGGATACCAAGGAACAATCACAAACAGGGAAAGGGGTTCAGGGGACAAATAAGGGTGATAGTATGTGATAAGTTTAGGTACAAATTCAACCCATAGAGATACCAAATAGTACACAGCTGCTACACAAACATATAGGAGATAGTAAGCAGATAGGAGGAATGGGGAACAACTACAGTATAGGACAAGATAAGCTACAGAAAACAACACAGGATTAAGTTAAACTAGAAGAAGAAGAGAGACCATATAAGGGATTAGATGTTCTAGTGACAGGGTAAGCAATTAAACCACAAATAGAAACACAAAAGAAAGAGCAAGAACCTTAAGCAAAATTGAAGAATATTGTTTGGAGTGCAATAATATTAACTAGGACATACCAGTGATGCAAATAAAGAAAAGCAGTAGAGGGCACATAATTAGCCTTGGCATAGCAGCCGGCTAATAGCAAGTAGCAGGTAGTAATAATAGAGACAAGAGAGCAAAGAGGAGTAGAACAAGAGAGTAGTAGAGAGAGTGAATAATGTTCGACTAAGGTCTGTGTGTGTCATTTTGTCTTTTGTTATTGAAAGACTAGAGTATTTATAGTTGAAAACAAGTGGTAAAATAAGGTAAGAATCACAATGGCATGTTAATAAAAGAAGGCAGAATCAATCAGTATAGAAATAGGACACGGGTCCCTTAAGTCAAGGGATTTTAAAAGTTCAAACGGTTAAAACACACAACACACAAAGTAAAAGAATTCAGTACAGGAGCTAAATAAGGAAGATTTCAAGTAGCATGGTAATTAAAGAAACTCATATCATTCAGTACTATTAAGACAGGTAATCCCTTAAGTTAAGGGATTCAAGTTCAAATAATAGAGAATCAGTGTAACATAAGGCAAAGGGAAAATTAGTATATGATAATTAAGGAGAGAATCGATCTTAGTAAGTATAGAGTAGTAAATTAGGACTAAGTTCAGAAGATTTCAATCAAGGAAAATAATTCAGCAAACAAAGCATCTCAACATATAAGGCGAAGGAGTCAATTAACCTAAACGGACAAATAGAGTTCTAGGGTTTTAACATAAGTTTTTTTAATCAAAATCAGTCAAGAGGGGGTCACTATACCATGCTTCAACATATAAATAGAGGACACAAATAACAGTAGCAAATAGACGGGTGTAGCTACGTTGACAAAAAGAGGCAAGAGACGAACAACATATGAATATAATCACACAAAGATGCCACAAACAAACTAAAGAATCATTTGAAGCATGATAATCACAGAAAACATAACAAGAATCAGGCAGTAGGGAGAACCAAACACAAAGATCTAAAATTACGGCTTTTCAACATAGGCAAATTAAAAAGCGGTAAGAGAGCGAAAACAGTAGAGATATGCAAAGGAAGAGTTCAAGCATAAAGAAGAAACCTGTTTAAACTAGTGTAGAAAGATTCAGAGAAAAACCCTAATTTCAAAGGAAACAAAAACGTTTAAAAGTCGAAGATTCTTAAAGATTGAGTTGAGAAATAAGTAAAACATAAAGAAATGGGTTTAAATCGCTAAAACTATTAGAGACCTGAGAGGTTCAGGCAAAACTTAGGGTTTTATAAGAGAACCAGAGATAACCGGAGAACCTGTTGTAAAACTCAGAGACGGTGATGGTTAGAGCACCATCGAGTCGAACCTCGCCGGAGAAGGCCGGAAACAACCTAGGCTGGAGCCTCCATGGCCATTTTGGCATGGTTGAAGCTTCATAGGAACTCAGAGATGAAGGGAATCAGAGAGACGGGCGTCAGGTGGCCGGTGATTCAAAGGGATGAGACTGGAGGTGGCCGGAGAGGTGGTGGAAACCCATCGGAGAAGAAGGAGAACCCAGAAGGTTCTAGAGAGAAGGAGGAGAGGAAGGGACGAGATGAGAGAGAGTGAGATCTCACAGAATGAGAGAGACGAGAAAGGGGGGGGGGGGGGGGGGGGGGGGGGGGGGGGGTTAGTTGGGGAGTTAATTAAGGAAATTAATGATCTGGACCGTTGATCTAATTTGATAAACTGTCCAGACGGATTTGGGGTTTGGGCCGAGTAAGAGGAGGGTTTGGGCTGGTCTCAATTGGGTCCGGGGGTTGGGTAATTGAGTCAGCCAAATGTGGCTAAAATTAAAATAGGAAGAGGCTAGTTGTGAAATACCCGATTTAATAGGATAGTTAATTAATTAAAATAGCCAATAATTGTATAAAATGAAATTAAGTTAAAAATAAGTATAATTACAGTAATTAGACAAGATTAAAAATATGAAGGACATAAATTCGGATTTTAAAGGTATAAAATGACTAATTAGGCTATGATTGCAAAACAACTGTAATTGCAATTAAATAGCACTCAATTGGACAATTTATGAAATAATAGAATTTTAATAAATAAACAGTTATTATAAACGACATATTAAATTGGGGAATATTTTGGGATTTATTTAGAGCATGATTTATGAATTATTTAAATACGAAATACTGAATAAGTATGGAAATAATTTAGATAAAAATATGTACAAATTAGGAAAAATACTCATTATTGCTAAGAGTGATTTTGAAAGCATATATACAAGTTTGGAAAATAATTTGAGGAAAAATTGGGTATCAACACATATGATAGAATATGATGAAATACAGTAGACATGTAAGGAAATAAGCAACAAGTACATATCAAGAGCAGAAATCCAAATAACTACTGAATTAAGCAATAACGCGCTTTCAAGGGTAGGACCACCGGAATGAACCAATGATAACCAAGTCTTAGATCCACCGTGGCATACGACCATCTCCCATAAAGTACCTTTCAAACCCGTCGGGGCGTACGACCCGATCCCATATACGTATACAAGTACCTCTCACTCCGCCGTGGCGTACGACCCGATCCCATATAGGTATAATCACTCTCAAATCTGCCGTGGCATACGGCCCGATCCCATAGATACACAAATACAATCACTTCGAGTCAAGTATCACGAAATCTTTTAGATGAAATATTGCTATGCACAACCGGAGTACAGAACATATATATATCAGGACAAGGAAGAACAATGAACATGTTGTGGCCTAACTACCCGGACATAACAATAATAGCCACTACGTACGGACTCTCGTCACTTGGTGCGTACGTAGCCCCCAAACAAGTACACATAGCATTTATAGCACCTAGGGGGACAGTTCCCTCTTACAAGGTTAGAAAGGAGACTCACCTCGTGTCGAAACTACCCCTCGGATCAAGGATGCGCCTGAAACTCTGAACTCTACCCTCGAGGACTCGCAACTAGCCAAATGTAGTACAATTACATCAATTCAAGCTTGAAGAGGAAAATTATCCCATGTTATTCAAAATTTCACATTCTTGAAGAAATCCGAAACTTCAACCCCGGGCCCGCACACTCGAATTCCGAAAATTCTTGAAGGAATCACTCATTCGTAGCCTAAGGATCAAAATTATGTAGTTTCTACTTGAATTCATGGTTTTAAACGGACAATCCACAAATTCCTCAAAAGCCCTAAATTTACTACCAAATTTAGTGATTTTTGATAATTTAGTAGAGAATTAATCTAGAAATTTATGTTTGAACTAAGTGTTAATAAGAAATTTACTTACCTCAAGCACTAGGTGGAAGGGCCTTCTTGGAAGCTCTAAATTATATCAAGGAAGAAGATGATAATGGGGAATGGGACTTAAATCCCGTATATAAATTAACTGCCCAGATTTCCCTTCACCGCGATCGTGACCAGGGGCCCGCGATCGCGAAGGCCAAATGGCCCAGGCCCTGAGGCCCTTCTATGCGAATGCGGAAAGGGGCCCGCGATCGCGAAGGCCAACTGGCCAGACCTCTGTGAACGCAGAGGAGGTCCTGCGATCATGAAGAGAAAACAGGCTTGGTCCCGTCCCACCTCTACGCGAACGCGGAGGCGAGGCTGCGATCGCGAAGGCCAGGGATCCAGACCATCGCGAACGCGAACACAGGGATGCGATAGCGAAGGTCAAGGACCTGACCTTCCGCGATCTAGGAGAGATTCCTGTGAACGCAAAGAGTATTCAGCAGCCCAACCCAATCCCTTCTCCACGAACGCGGCTCACCTCCCGCTATCGCGAAGAAGGAAACCAGACAACAAAAATCTGGTTTTTTGAACGTAGCTCCCGGGGGTCCAAAACTGACCTGAGCCCCTCGGGACCCTATCCAATGGCACTGGCAAGTCTGTATTCATGATACGGACTCGCTCGAACTTCCGGAACGTGAAAAAAAACAACGAAACTCAGAATTTGACCCCAAAACCAAATTGAATCAACACTTTGAACTTAAGGTTCTAGAATTCATTTCAATGCACCGAACTGGACTATACTACTCGGAATGACTTCAAATTTTGCAGACAAGTCATAAATGACATAACGGAACTATATCCGGTCTCGGAATTCCATTCGGACCTCGATAACATAAAATCACATTCCAAACCAAATTTCAAACTTAAGGAAATCCTGATTTCCTTATTGGGCGCCGAAATGCACGTGGGTCATCGAAAACCCGTTCAGAACATACGCCCAAGTCCGAAATCATCATACGAAGCTACTGGAGCTGTCAGAACTCGATTCCGAGGTCGTTTGCTCGAAATGTTGACCGAAATCAAACTTGGCCAAATAGGCCAACCTTAAGGAACCAAGTGTTCCTATAGAACTCAAAACATTTCCAAATCCCGAACCACCCGTCCCCGCAAGTCATAAACCATGAAAAGACTCTATGGGATATTTCATTTAGGGGAACGGGGTCCTATTACGCAAAACGACCGGTCAGGTCGTTACAATTCATATCCTAAAAGTTCAATTCATACAAAAAAATTTTAATTCATAAACTAAAAGTCCAATTCATATCCACAAAAGTTCAATTCATATCCTAAAGGTTCAATTCATATCCTAAAGATTCAATTCATATCCTAAAAACTCAATTCATATCCTAAAAGTTCAATTCATACAAAAAAATTTTAATTCATAAACTAAAAGTCCAATTCATATCCACAAAAGTTCAATTCATATCCTAAAGGTTCAATTCATATCCTAAAGATTCAATTCATATCCTAAAAACTCAATTCATATCCTAAAAGTTCAATTCATATCCAAAAAAGTTCAATTCATATCCTAAAGGTTCAATTCATATCCTAAAGGCTCACTTCATATCCTAAAATTTCAATTCATAAACAAAAATTTCAATTCATATCCTAAAGGTTCAATTCATATCCTAAAATTTCAATTCATATGCACAAAAGTTCAATTCATATCCTAAAGGCTCAATTCATATCCTAAAATTTCAATTTATACACAAAAAGTTTAATTCATAAACTAAAAGTCTAATTCATATCCTAAAATTTCAATTCATATCCACAAAATTTCAATTCATATCCTAAAGGCTCAATTCATATCCAAAAATTCCAATTTATAAACTAAAATTCCAATACATAAACTAAAATTACAATACATAAACTAAAAGTCCAATTCATATCTCAAAATTTCAATTCATTAACTAAAATTCCAATTCATATCCAAAAATTTCAATTCATATCCTAAAATTTCAATTCATAGCCACAAAATTTCAATTCATATCCTAAACCCTAAATTCTAACTAAACTATAAAGACAATACAAAGTATAATTCAAATCTAACTAAACAAAATGCAACACTAATTAAACTAATTAGTTAATAAAATTAATTAACAAAACTAATTAAAACAAGACCTAAACCCTAATCCTCAATAAAATACAATGTTCAAAGAATTGAAACACTAATTGAAACAATAAACTACAATACATCAAATATTGTAACACACACACACTAGAAATAACAAAGATTCAAGGTTATAATTCTAACCTTGTTTTTTTTAGGTGGAGAAGGAGAGAGAGAGGGGCGGCAGTGGTGGTGGCCGGCAAGCAGTGGGCGGCGAGCAAGGGGTGCAGTGGTGGCGCGGGGTGGGGGATGGGATTTGGGTGAGTGAAATAGAGAAGGGGAGGGAAAGAGAGANGGGGGGGGGGGGGGGAACCCGTTTTTGTCTGTGGAATTAGGAAAAGCGACCAACTTTGGTCGCTATTTTTGGTCTGTAAATAAGTTTTGGCCGTTTGACCAAAAACAGCGAACAACGTTGGTCGCTATTTTAAAAAAAATTGTTTTTTCTTTTATTTTTTGGTTTTTAAATATTATAAGCTATAAAAAAAATTATTTTTAGCTATAAATATTTATTTTATTTAACTACAATTATTATAAATAATTATTAACTATGTAATTACTTTTAATAGATGATAATAACATCTATGTAAAGTAAATTTTTAAGTTATACTTAAGTATATGAGTAATTTCATACACACACATAAACTATATTGTAATTGATGATCAGTCTTATACATTACTACGTACGAATAATTAATGAATTGATAAACCAATATAATGTTATTCTATTAATTGATATAACAATATTTATTATTTGTATTAAAACAAAGTTAATGAATTACATTCATTCATCATGTGATGACCCAAAAGGTCATCATGTGTAAATTTAACTAAATCAGTGTTTTGAGGATATGAAAACCTCTGTTTATCTCACCCCGATGTGCGTGCGTAGCCCGGGTGCGTAGTCGGGAAGCCTTTATGTGGAAAATTGAATAAATGTTGAATTTATGATAATTAATTGAATAAAGTTGACTTTGGTTAACTTTTTTGGTAAACGGACCCGGACCCCTGATTTGACGGTCCCGGAGGGTCCGTAGGAATATATGGGACATGGTCATATGCCCGAAATTGAATTCCGAGGTCCCAAGTTCGAGAAATAAATTTATAAAGAAAATTGTTTTCTGAAAAATATAAAGGCTTTTGAAAATGAACTTTGATGTGAAACCTCTGTTATCGGGCCCGTATTATGGATCCGGAGCCCGAAAAAAGTTAGGTATGTAATATGTGAGTTATCGGTGAAATTTGGTAAGAAACGGACTTAGTTTGAGGTAATTCGGACTAAAAATGGGAAATTTGAAGGTTAATGAAGTTTTTGAGAAATTCTATAGATTTTGAGGTTTAATTCAGTGTTTATGATGTTATTTTGGTGGTTTAATTGCTTGAATAAGTTCATAGGATGTTTATGAGGTCGTGTGTATATTTGGTTTTGAGCCTCGAGGGCTCGGGTGAGGTTCGGGTAGGTGTAGGAGTGCAAACATAGGAAACATCTGGTGTAGAACTTCAGTTTCTGGTGTCTGGTGTTTAACTCTATGCGATCGCATAGGTATAGTTGCGATCGCATAGCTTT
>ML259735.1:28541-52953 GCA_005239495.1 Nicotiana undulata | reverse complement strand
GGGTTTGAAATTGTGCGCACAAGTCATCCCCGGGAGAATTTAAACAATTTTGCCACGAGTGTGGTCCTCCACAATAAGGACAAGGGTCATCAAAGTATGCACAACTACCATCCGGCCAATTTTCATCATATGATGTCATATTTCTTTTTATATCAAAAACTAAAAAAATAAACAAGGAACAAGCAAGAAAAATAGACAAAGGTAAAAAAACATTTACACAAATATACACAAGTTTGGACCAAAGCACTTACGCTTATTTCTCAAACAACCTAAATTACGCCAAATTGTTCCCCGGCAACGGTGCCAAAATTTGATACGCTCAAATTACACTTTAAACTAGAGTAAAGCGGTCGATTGTAAAATATAATAACCCAACTAGGTTGGGGTCGAATCCCACAGAGAACAATATGTAGGCGATTAGGAATGTAAGAGAATTATCACTTATCGTGCAATGCCAAACACTTAGAATTTAGTTTAGAAAATATTATAACTAAATACAAAAATATAAACTAACCTAGAAAGCAAGTAAAATGATCAATGGCTACAATTATGGATGCATCGGGAACTACACTCAAGTAACGATCCAATGTATTTCACGATTTTACAAATATGAGCGAGTTTATGTTAATTAGCCACGGATAATAATTCTTAATTATCTTCTTTCGAAGACTAACAATACTTCCTAATTGAATTATTCCTAGCCCAATTAATAGATTAATCACACCCGGATATAGCTACAAGTAGTTCAATCCTATTCCTAGGTAGAATCTATAAAATGAGGGTTAAAACCTCAAGTTTTTGTTAATTAATCTTTCCCAACCCCAAATTATCTTTCCCAAAATTAATTCGGAGTTAATGGGCGAGTTCTAGGGTTAGCTAATCCCTTTGGAAATATTAAGGAACAAGAATAATTAAAGAAACAATAACTCACTTCATAAATAAATAAAAATCAATACATAAGCACAACAAGGTATTTAATCCACACTTTAAACATGAATATTTCCATAAACAAGATTAAGTGTTGGAAATAAATACTACACACTTAAATATTAAATACAAAGCAAGGAAATGAAGAAATGAACATAAAGGGTAAGAAATCCTTAACCACAAGCTTCAAATCTTCAAAACCCAAGTGTGTGTGCAAACATTTGCTTCCAAAATTGTTCTTCTCTAGTGTTGAAGACTGAAAATAAGCCAAAGATCTCCAAAATATCTGCTAGGTCGTGTATTAAATGGCTTTGGGGTCAAAATCTTGAAATGCCAAAACTGCCCAGATTTCGCCCAGTTTTAATCCATCACGATCGCGTGATTGTGATTGCGATCGCTTAGAATGAGGCTGAAGACCACTGCGATCACAGATAGAAGTTTGCGTTCGTGTAGAGCATCCTAGGGCGGTGACAAAGTTCTTCATCGCCTTCGCAGAAACAGCATTGTGATCGCGATTCTCATTTTCATAGGCTTACGCGATCGCGGTCCTATGTTTGTGATCGCGAAGAGTATCTGGCAGCAGTCATTTTTCACCATTTTAGCATATTTTGACATGGTTTCTTCCGTTTCTTCTCTAATTCACTTGCTACCTGAAATATGTCAATAAAACTCAGAAAATGTCTTGATTTCTCAAAAAAACCATACAATAACATAAGTATAAAGAGGAAATAAGTTGGTAAAATACCAACTTATCAGTCGACAGGATCAGTTTGTGGGCCAGCAATCTTAGCAGCCGAAGTCTTGTTATACTTGTGGTGTCCGAGGCACATTGCTAGATATTGCCCTTGTGCATCGAGCGGTTCACAGTACCAGAGTTCTCGTGCCATGATTCTGGCACCAGTAGTTGCATCGTCTGTTCAGCCAGCCAGAGGCAGGAGTCAATCAGTTAGAGGTAGGGGTCAGATCGTTAGAGGTGGAGGTCAGGCCACTAGAGGTGGAGGCCCGCCCGTTAGAGGTCATCCTAGAGACATGGTTCAGGGTGGTGGGGCCCAGCCCCGATGTTATACCTTTCCAGCCAGACCTAATGTTGAGTCATACGATGTTGTTATCACAGGTACTGTTTCAGTTTGCATTAGAGATGCTTCAGTTCTAATTGATCCGCGGTCTACTTACTCCTTTGTGTCATCTTATTTTTGTCACGACCCAAATTTCCCTCCGGTGGGTATCGTGATGGCACCTAGTCTTAGGTACTAGGTAAGCCTAACATTCAGATATATAACAACAATAATACAAGAAATCTAACAGTCTCGATATGGAAATCTTGACAGAATTACAAAGTTCCCAAACCCGGTAATACAAGTCATAAGCTCTACAAATTTATTCTGAAACCTCTAATTACCATTGTTCGGAATGAATACAACAGGGTATGAATAATAAATACAAAACGAAGGTGACTCCGAAGCCTGTGAACGCAGCAGCAGGTTACCTTGAGTCTCCCTGTCAATGATCCACGCAGCTACTAACAATAATTACCTGGATCTGCACACAAAAATGTGCAGAAGAGTAGTATGAGCACACCACAGCGTTGCTCAGTAAGTATCAAGACTAAACTCGATGAAGTAGTGACGAGGACTAGTCAAGACACCACTGGTCTAACAAAATAAACTGACATGAATGTAGAAACAACCTAACACTACCTCTATCTAAGACTTCACGGTATAATTTACAACAATGAGAATAATATGCGAAAGGAAATTACAGAAATTAACCAATGGAACAACATATAAACACATAGAAAGATGGACAGCAAAGCAAGCCAAACCGGAAGAAAACCACAACACATTAGAAAACACTAGTGACTCGACTCTACGTCAGTTTGTTCACATCGTGACTTAGCCACTAAAATCAATAAACTGGTGGAAACTTTTAAACAGCAATTCATATTGAAAACTTTGAAGATATAATCATTTCAGTACAGAAATATCTCCTTTGAAACATACTTTCTCTAAATGTATACATATATATATATATGTATCTTTAATAAAGAGAAATACTTAAAACATAGTTTCTTTCAAAATACGTAATTTCCAAATATACCTTCCCGATAAATGACTTCCAACTATCATTTTCTGCAAATGCTTTTCAACTATACCTTCGAAATACAAGTCCTTCATACATAATCTCCTTCGAAGCCATTACTTTTTCAAAAAAATCTCTTGATCATGATCTCCTCAAGATAAATCTACCGGAACTCAGTTCGTAACTCAGAAATTGACATGCAGTACAGGGGGAATATCGAGTTTTGTCAATAATGCAGTAAGGGAACAATGTGAATATCCAAATTGAAACAACGGATTAATAACACTTAAACAAGTGCAGTAAATATCAAACAGGAACAACGGAAATAATAATACATAGAAGAGTGCACGGGCATCACCCTTCGTGATTTTACTCTCATTATCACCATAAATCAATAGATACGACACGGCATCACCCTTCATGCTTTTACTCTCATCCTCGCCAAATAATAATAGAATTGGCACGGCATCACCCTTCGTGCTTTTACTCTCGATAATATGGCACAGCATCACCCTTCGTGCTTTTACTATAATATGGCACGGCATCACCCTTCGTGCTTTACACTCTTTCCTCACATGATAATGAATATAAACAATGGCACGGCATCACCCTTCGTGCTTTACACTCTTTCCTCACATGATAATGAATATAAACAATGGCACGGCATCACCCTTCGTGCTTTACATTATTTCCTCAGATGATAATGCATATGAAATGGCACGGCATCACCCTTCGTGCTTTACACTCTTTCTCACCCACACAAATGAAATGATAGCATTCAGCCAGGGAAATCAATAGCATAAACAACAACCGAAACCATACTATCCCGGCAAGAGAGTCACCAATGAAAACAATATCGTTAAAAACATAAACAATAATAGAAACCATACCATCCCGGCAAGGGAGTCAACAATGAAAATAACATAATCCCCCGAGGGAAACAACTATAACAAATCTCACCTAAACAGTTAACTTCGCGAAATAAGACCCAGCTTGCACAAAGGCCCAGTAATAGGCAACACTAAGGAAATATCAACAACATAAACGTTTATCAACTAGATCTAAGTAGCACTTAAGGAAAAAATCACATAAATCACAATGTAAGACTCACGGGCATGTTTGACATCAACGAATGGATGTTCCAGCTACGGCTAAACAACTATAGGGCTAGATAACACTAATTATAGTCAATTAAACAATTCATGAAGAAAATATAGCATGATGATAGGAGAGGTAAAATATTCGGTTAAGTCAATTAAGATTAATTAGCCCACGAAAGAATCTAAAAGCAAGTAATTCTACTTTAAGCAGGAAAGGATAAAATTAGCAATCAAAGACTCAAATGTAATAATTAATATTCAACACAGATAATATAAGAACCTACGAATCCTAAAGGGCCAACATATTTGCAAATAAGTCTGAGTACGCACTCGTCACCTCGCGTACACGGACCACAATCAACATAGAAGGCTCAATCGTAAGGGGTAGTTCTCCCACACAAGGTTAGGCAAGATACTTACCTCAAAGACGACAATCTGGTACTCAAAAATAGACTTCTCGGGCGGAAAGACATCCGGACGGCTCAAAATCAACCAAAACAACTTCAAAAAACACATAAATTGTATAAGGAACTATTCCGAATAATAAATCTTCAATCTATACAAATTTATAAAAATCGACCCAAAAGTCGACCCCCAGGCCCGCACCTCGGAACCTGAAATTTCTCGAAGATAAATTCTACCCATAGCTTTACTAACTCAAATATACAATTTACTCTAATTTTCATGCTCAAATTCATGGTAAAAGTCCAAAATTTCCAAATTCTAGGTCTTCCCCAAAAATCCTAAATTTATACTAATTTTCCATGTCTAAATCCATGTAAGATCACATATTTAACTCAAAAATAGGAAGAAATCACTTACTTAGTGTTGCTTGGTGAAAATCCCTCTTTGAGCTCTCCAAAATCGTCGAAGCCAATTAAAAGAATGAAAGAAATGGGCCAAAACTCGCTTTTAAAACAATCTGCCCAGGCTTCATCGAGTTGTACCTTGCGTTGTGCAGGTTGTACATCCTATTAGAATTTTCCCCTGTTGTACACCTTCTATTAAAACGCCCATAACTCCTTGTAGAAATACCCAAATGACAAAGGGTTGAAGATTTAGAAACTAGACTCGAAGATCTTTCATTTGATAGGTTGTACACCATATAACTCTTTATATATTCCAGACATGAGCTTCTAAAGTTGGCTCCATGCATGAGAAAATTCTGTCAAAACTGCTTCACCAGCCATCTTCAATCGATCATAACTTTCTGATCAAATGCCCAAATCATGAATGGTTTAACTTTCTGGAAACTAGAATGCAAGGGCTACAACTTTTGTTTTTTCGAAAATTGTCATCCTTTTCGGAAGATTTTGATATATACGCTTCAAAAGTTAGCTCTTTGATGCATCAATTGCTGTCAAAAATAGATTTGCAGCAGAACTTTCGGCAGCCATTTTGGCCCGAAATCCATTCCGTTAAGCTTCTGAAATCCACCCGAGGCCCTCGGGACCTTAACCAATTATACCAACATGTACCAAAATATGATACTAACTCTCTCGAGGCCTCAAATCACATCAGACAACGTCGAAATCATGAATCGCACTCCAATTCAAGCTTTATGAACTTTGAAATTTCAAACTTCTACATCCGATGCTGAAACCTATCAAATCACGTCCGATTGACCCCAAATTTTACACACAAGTCATATTCGATATTACGGACCTGCTCCAACTTTCAAAATTGGAATCCGACCCCAATATCAAAAAGTCAAACTCTCGGTCAAACTTCTCAAAAACCTTCAAATTTCTATCTTTAGCTAAATGACTTCAAAATGACCTACGGACATCCGAATTCACTTCCGATTGCGCTCCCAACTCTAGAAGCACCATACGTAGCTATTCCTAGGCCCGAAATCCCAAACTGACATCAATATCGCTGAAATGCACTTCAACCCAGACTTATGAAATTCCTTCTAAAATGCTAACTTCCACAATATACGCTGAAACGCTCCTGGGTTATCCAAATCCCGATCCGAACATACGCCCAAGTCTGAAATCATCATACGAAGCTGTTGACATTAACCAAAACTCATTCCGAGGCCGTTTACACAAAAGTCAAACCTTCGGTCAACTTCCATCACTTAAGCTTCCAAAACTGAAATTTTTCTTCCAATTCGACTCCGGATTATCCGGTAACTGAATCTAACAACGCACGCAGTTTGATATACCAAATGTGAATCTTCTTATGACCTTACACCACCGAACGGAGCTTAAATTCTCAAAACGACTAGTCGGGTCGTTACATTCTCCCCCTCTGAAACAAACGTTCGTCCTTGAACGTGCCAAGATTCACCTTGAACTCATCCAATCACTGATTGCACACTTCCAACACACACCCGCGGGTGATCCTACGTCACCCCAACCTACATAATCCTGATGACACCCTCACAACTGCAATATAGACTTCCCATTATCTCCGATAAGCCTCATACCTCAATTTCTCACCTTCTACTCATTTCCAAAGACCCGACTCTAAATCCATATCTGGTCTTAGCCTCAACCAGCTGCATTAATTCATGACCACACCCGTAAGGCACGACCACACAACGTAGCACACCGCACATAGACTCAAATAACACTTTTGATCACCGTAGTTGCCCGAAATTGACTCAACATTAACAATTAGCCCCACATCTGAACGGACTCTGTTACAAATCCCATAATACTGATAATGATGCGATAAACACGAAGACCTCATTATTAGGTACCTGAATCACCGAGACACAACTAACACCACCGGGCACACATCTCGCAAGCTAAAACTAAAGTAGCACATAACAAAATGGCTGAATATGAATATATAAACATATAAAGGAACTATCAAACAATCCCATCGGCACAATTATTTATCAATACTGACTTACCAAAAGCAATATAACAAGGAAGAAGCAAAGCATATGAACAATTCACAAGGATTCCATCCTGATAAAATTTTCCACCGCGGTACTTAGACAGGTCCTAACATATCGAATCACAAATATCATGAGGACCTCTCCCTCAACTCTGAGTCACATACCGAAAATATATCATACCAATTGAAATTCCTCCACTAATTCATCTCAGTTGATAAAATCATAATGCTAGCTGAACTCAAATCTCGATGGAGTATCACATCACAGCTCGTAAACAAATACTTAGGAAAATCACACAAAGCTTACCACGAAGAACAAGAAGGACTCACTTCCAGTTTCACCACTATCAAGAATGAATAAAATAACGATAGACGCGGGTTACTACTCGTAGAATCTCTCATTAGGAGCAAACACGGAAATAGAGTGCAAAACATGAAACTCACCCATAAATGAAACAACAAATAAGGGAACTCATCCCGACCAGCAGAACTATAATGATATACAATTGGTGCTCCTCTGTAACACATCAAAACATACCTGGGTGACAATATCTGGCACAACGGCCTCTAGTTTACAATATGGAACACATCAATGGGTCGGGCCTCCCCCTCTTGGGCGCCCTCTACTCACCTGAATACCCTGCTATAACACACCTTCCTGAATCCTAGAACAATCTCTCACCCTGTGGCTAACATCTCCACACTCAAAACAACCCCTCTGCCGACGTGGCTGTGGAAACTGAACAATGCGAGTACTATGAGACCCATGCGTACCTGAAAGCCCATGCGAAACTGGTAATGAAAACTGAACTAGCTAGCCCACAGAACCTCTACCGTGACGTACCTTGGTTCCATAATAAGGACAGTAGATTACTCCGGTCTACGAGTCCTCCTCATCTCCCAAAAATCTCTCTCCTGATCTCATCTAACCTCTCGCTCTCGGCCCCATATGCTCTCTAACCAGCGAGCAATCCCTACTACCTGATGTAATGAGGCATCCGACTCAACTCTCGAGTCCTGCTGAACTGAATATCATGCTTGAGTCCCTCAATGAATCTAGGGACTCGCGTCCTAACTGAAGCAACCAAGGGAGGCACATATCTGGCCAACTCACTGAATCCGACATAGTGCTCCAACACTGACATAGCGCCCTGACGAAACTGCTCAAACTCCATGCGCCATGCATCTCGGAGGAACTGGAGTGCAAACTCCCTCAAAAGTATCTCTGAAACCTGAATCCATGCAAGTGAAGCTGACTTGGCCAGGCTACCCCAACTCATATGCCGCTATCAGTGACCAACCCATTACTCTGAACCTAAGATGTGACAAAAGAAATCCCGCTCATCTCCACAATACCCGAAGTACGAAAAATATAGTGACACTCCTCCAGGAAACCCTGGGAATCATCTATCGCCAATACACTGAAAGATAGGAGGGTGGTACTTCATGTACCTCTCAAGTCCAAGGTATTCTTCCTTCGATGTTGCTACCCTAACCACGACTGAACTGAAACCACATGTCGTGTTGCCATGACAACTAGAACCTGACCAATATGATATCACTGCTCTGGAGTGTAGACGGTGGGAGTCTGAACTCCTCCCCTAATCCGTGGAATAGACGGTGGACTAGAATCAATCCGGCCTGAGTCAATGTACCAATTATACTCAAAACTGCGCTCAGGTCTCCTGAAGTCCGGGGTAGCAATAGGCACCTCCATTACCTGTTCCCAACAACTAGAACTGCTGGAGACTCCTCCGCGACTGCTCTGATAGGCATCTTAACTGCGGCACGTGCTCCTCGTCGGCCTCTGTCTCTGACCCTTGCGACATTTGCTTTGGGGTAACATTATCAGGAACCGCCGTTTGTGTCCTCACCATCAGTGAGAGAATGGAATGATAATTTCAAAATTCAAGATCAATGAACTCGCACGATAGGAATGAAGGAAGTAAAACTGTCCTAATAGTCCCGTAGCCTCTCGAAGATAAGTACAGACGTCTCTGTACCGATCCGCAAGACTCTACTAAACTCGCTTATGACTCATAGCACCTATGAACCTAGAGCTCTAATACCAACTTGTCACAATCCAAATTTCCCTCTGTTGGGTATCGTGATGGCACCTAGTCTTAGGGACTAGGTAAGCCTAACATTCAGAGATATAACAACAATAATACAAGAAATCTAACAGTCTCGAAATGGAAATCTTGACAGAATTACAATGTTTCCAAAATCGATAATACAAGTCATAAGCTCTAAGAATTTATTCTAAAACCTCTAATTACCATTGTTCGGAATGAATACAACAGGGTATGAATAATAAATACAAAAAGAATGTGACTCCGAAGCCTGTGAACGTAGCAGCAGGTTACCTTGAGTCTCCCCGTCAACGATCCACGCAGCTACTAACAATAATTACCTGGATCTGCACACAAAAATGTGCAGAAGTGTAGTATGAGCACACCACAGCGGTGCCCAGTAAGTATCAAGACTAACCTCGATGAAGTAGTGACGAGGACTAGTCAAGACACAACTGGTCTAACAAAATAAACTGACATGAATGTAGAAACAACCTAACACTACCTCTATCTAAAACTTCACGGTATAATTTACAACAATGACAATAATATGCGGAAGGAAATTATAGAAATTAACCAACGGAACAGCATAAAAACACATAGAAAGATGGACAGCAAAACAAGCCAAACCGGAAGAAAACCACAACACGTTAGAAAACACTAGTGACTCGACTCTACGTCAGTTTGTTCACATCGGGCCTTAGCCACTAAAATCAATAAACTGGTGGAAACTTTTAAACAGCAGTTCATATTGAAGACTTTGAAAATATAATCATTTCAGTACAGAAAGATCTCCTTTGAAACATACTTTCTCTAAATGTATATATATTATCTTTAATAAAGAGAAATACTTAAAACATAGTTTCTTTCAAAATACGTAATTTCCAAATATACCTTCCTGATAAATGACTTCCAACTATCATTTTCTGCAAGACAAATGCTTTTCAAATATACCTTTGAAATAAAAGTCCTTCACACATAATCTCCTTCCAAGCCATTACTTTTTCAATAATAATTTTCAATAAAATCTCTTGATCATGATCTCCTCAAGATAAATCTACCGCAACTCAGTTCGTAACTCAGAAATTGTCATGCAGTACAGGGGGAATACCGAGTCTTGTCAATAATGTAGTAAGGAAACAATGTGAATATCCAAATTGAAACAACGGAATAATAACACTTAAACAAGTGCAGTAAATATCAAATAGGAACAACGGAAATAATAATAGAAAAACAAGTGCACGGCATCACCCTTCGTGCTTTTACTTTCATCCTCACCAAATAATAATAGAATCGGCACGGCATCACCCTTCGTGTTTTTACTCTCGATAATATGGCACGGCATCACCCTTCGTGCTTTTACTATAATATGGCACGACATCACCCTTCGTGCTTTACACTCTTTCCTCACATGATAATGAATATAAATAATGGCACGGCATCACCCTTCGTGCTTTACACTCTTTCCTCACATGATAATGCATATTAAATGGCAAGGCGTCACCCTTCGTGCTTTACACTCTTTCTCACCCAAACAAATGAGATGATAGCATTCAGACAGAAAAATCAATAGCATAAACAACAACCGAAACCATACTATCCCGGCAAGGGAGTCACCAATGAAAACAATATCGTTAATAGCATAAACAATAATAGAAACCATACCATCCCGACAAGGGATTCAACAATGAAAACAACATAATCCCGGCAAGGTAAACGGCTATAACCAATCTCACCTAAACAGTTAACTTCACGGAATAAAACCCAGCTTGCACAAAGGCCTAGTAATAGGCAACACCAAGGAAATATCAACAACATAAATGTTTATCAACTAGACCTAAGTAGCACTTAAGGAAAAAATCACATAAATCACAATGTAAGACTAACGAGCATATTTGACATCAACGAATGGATGTTCCAGCTACGGCTAAAGAACTATAGGGCTAGATAATACTAATTATAGTCAATTAAACAATTCATGAAGAAAATATAGCATGATGATAGGAGAGGTAAAACATTTGGTTAAGTCAATTAAGATTAATTAGCCCACGAAAGAATCTAAAAGAAAGTAATTCTACTTTAAGCAGGAAAGGATAAAATTAGCAATCAAAGACTCAAATGCAACAATTACAATTCAACACAGATAATATAAGAACCTACGAATCCTAAAGGGCCAACATATTTGCAAATACATCCGAGTACGCACTCGTCACCTCGCGTACACGGACCACAACCAACATAAAAGACTCAATCCTAAGGGGTAGTTCTCCCACACAAGGTTAGGCAAGATACTTACCTCAAAGACGACAACCCGGTACTCAAAAATAGACTTCTCGGGCGGAAAGATATCCGGACGTCTCAAAATCAACAAAAACAACTTCAAAACACACATAAATTATATAAGGAACTATTCCAAAAAATAAAGCTTCAATCTTGACAAATTTATAAAAATCGACCTAAAAGTCGACCCCCGGAATCGCACCTCGAAACCCAAAATTTCTCGAAGATAAATTCTACCCATAGCTTTACTAACTCAAATATACAATTTCCTCTAATTTTCATGCTCAAATTCATGGTAAAAGTCCAAAACTTCCAAATTCTAGGTCTTCCCCAAAAATCTCAAATTTATACTAATTTTTCATGTCTAAATCCATGTAAGATCACAGATTTAACTCAAAAATAGGAAGAAATCACTTACCTAGTGTTGCTTGATGAAAATCCCTCCTTGGGCTCTCCAAAATCATCCAAGCCAAATGAAAGAAATGGGCCAAAACTCTCTTTTAAAACAATCTGCCCAAGCTTCATCGAGTTGTACCTTGCGTTGTGCAGATTGTACATCCTATTATAATTTTCCCCTGTTGTACACCTTCTATTAAAACGCCCATAATTCCTTGTAGAAATATCCAAATTTCAAACGGTTTGAAGATTTAGAAACTAGACTCAAAGATCTTTCATTTGATAGGCTATACACCATATAACCCTTTATATATTCCAAGATATGAACTTCTAAAGTCAGCTTCATGCATCAGAAAATTCTGTCGAAACTGCTTCACCAGCCATCTTCAATCGATCATAACTTTCTGATCAAATGCCCAAATCATGAATGGTTTGACTTTCTGGAAACTAGTATACAAGGGTTACAACTTTATTGTTTAGCAAATTTTCGGAAGATTTTGATATATACGCTTCAAAAGTTAGCTCTTCGATGCATCAATTGCTGTCAAAAACAGATTTGCAGCAGAAATTTCAGCAGCTATTTTGGCCCGAAATCCATTCTGTTAACCTTCTGAAATCCACCTGAGGCCCTCGTAACCTTAACCAATTATACCAACATGTCCCAAAACATGATACGAACTCACTCTAGGCATCAAATCACATCAGACAACGTCGAAATCGTGAATCGCACTCCAATTCAAGCTTTATGAACTTTGAAATTTTAAACTTCTACATCTGATGCCGAAACTTATCAAATCACGTCTGATTGACCCCAAATTTTTCAGACAAGTAATATTAGACATTACGGACCTGCTACAACTTTCGGAATTAAAATTCGACCCCGATATCAAAAGGTCAAACTGCTCAAAAACCTTCAAATTTCTATCTTTAGCCAAATGACTTCAAAATGACGTACCGACATCCAATTGCGCTCCCAACTCCAGAATCACCATACAGAACTATTCCCAGGCCCGAAATCGCAAATGGACATCAATATCGCTGAAATGCACTTCAACCCAGACTTATGAAATTCCTTCTAAAATGCTAACTTCCACAATATACGCTGAAACGCTCCCGGGTTATCAAAATCCCGATCCAAACATACGCCCAAGTCTGAAATCATCATACGAAGCTGTTGACATTAACCAAAACTCATTCTGAGGCCGTTTACACGAAAGCCAAACCTCCGGTCAACTTCCATCACTTAAGTTTCCAAAACTGAAAGTTTTCTTCCAATTCGACTCCGGATTACCCAGTAACTGAATCTAACCATGCACGCAGTTCGATATACCAAATGGGAAGCTGCTTATGACCTTACACCATTAAACGGAGCTTAAATTCTCAAAATGACCGGTTGGGTCGTTATTGTTTTGTTGCATATTTGGTTGTGCTCCGTGATTCTTTGAGTGCCCCTGTAAATGGGTACACGCCCGTGGGGGATGCTATTATTGTTGATCGTGTATATCACTCGTGTGTGGTCTCTATTGGGGTCTTGAGACCAGTGCCGATATTTTGCTCCTTGATATGGTTGGTTTCGGTGTTATATTTGGCAAAGATTGGTTGTCACCTTATTACGTTATTTTGGACTTTCACGCCAAGACATTGACATTAGCCTTTTCGGGATTGTCTCGATTAGAGTATATAGGCACTCATGTCCATTCCTCCAGTATGGTTATCTCTTATATGAAGGCTCGACGTATGGTCGAGAAGGGGTGTTTGGTCTATTTGGCTTATGTTCGTGATTCTAGTGTTGAGGTTCCTTCTATGGATTGTGTGCCTGTTGTTCATGAGTTTCCTGAGGTATTTACTAAAGACCTGTCGGGGATGCCACCCGACAGGGATATTGACTATTGTATTGACTTGGCTCCGGGCACTCAGCCCATTTCTATTCTTCCATATCGAATGGCCCCACCGGAGTTGAAAGAATTGAAGGAATAGTTGAAGGATTTGCTTGATAAGGGCTTTAATAGACCTAGTATCTCGCCCTGGGGGCGCCGGTTTTGTTAGTGAAGAATAAGGATGGATGTATGAGGATGTGTATAGATTATTGGAAGTTGAACAAAGCCAGTATCAAGAACAAGTATCCGTTGTCGAGGATTGATGATTTGTTTGATCAACTTCAGGGTGCGAAGGTGCTTTCAAAGATTGATTTGAGATTTGGCTACCATCAGTTGATGAATAGGGCATCTGATGTCCCTAAGACAGCTTTTCGGACGCGGTATGGGCATTATGAGTTTCTGGTGATGTCCTTTGGTTGACCAATGCCCCCGCAGCATTTATGAATTTGATAAACCGAGTGTTCAAGCCTTATCTGGATTCCTTTGTGATTGTGTTTATTGATGACATTTTGATATACTCCCGCAGTCGGGAGGAGCATGAGTAGCACCTCAGGATAGTGCTCCAGACTTTGAGGGACAGTCAATTGTATGCTAAATTTTCAAAGTGCGAGTTTTGGTTGGATTCGGTCACTTTCTTGGGTCACGTCGTATCAGCAGAGGGTATTCAGGTAGATCCTAAGAAGATTGAGGCAGTAAAGAACTGGCCTAGACCCACTTCAGCCACGGAGATCAGGAGCTTCTTAGGTTTGGCGGATTATTACCGTCAGTTTGTGGAGGGATTTTCATCTATAGCATCCCCGATGACGAGGTTGACCCAGAAGGGTTCCCCATTCAGATGGTCGGACGAGTGTGAGGCGAGCTTTCAGAAGCTCAAGATAGCTTTGACTACAACATCGGTGTTAGTGTTACCATCAGGTTCAGGATCTTACATGGTGTATTGTGATGCCTCCCGTGTTGGGCTCGAAGCGGTATTGATGTAGGAGGGCAAGGTGATTGCATATGCATCTCGGTAGTTAAAAGTTCATGAGTAGAATTACCTTGTTCATTATTTGGAGCTTGCATCCATTGTTCACGCGCTGAAGATTTGGAGGCATTATCTTTATGGCGTGTCATGTGAGGTTTTGACGGATCATCGCAGCCTTTAGTATTTTTTCAAGCAAAAGGATCTTAATTTGAGGTAGAGGAGGTGGTTGGAGCTATTGAAAGACTATGATATCATTACATTGTATCATCCGGGAAAGGCCAGTGTAGTGGCTGACGCATTGAGTAGGAAGGCAGTGAGTATTGTCATCCTTGCATTCATTCCAGTCGGTAAGAGACCGCTAGCTTCAGATATTCAAACTTTATCCAATCAGTTTGTGAGGTTGGATATTTCAGAGCGCAGCCATGTTCAAGTATGTACCGTTGCTCGATCTTCCTTGTTTGAGCGTGTCAGAGATCGACAGTATGATGACCCTCACTTGATGGTCCTTAGGGACATAGTTCGGCACGGTGGTGCCAAGCAGGCTACCATTGGAGATGATGGCGTTTTGAGGATTCAAGAATCGTGTATGTATGCCTAATATTGATGGGCTTCGTGAGTTGATCCTTGAGGAGGCTCATAGTTCTCGGTATTCTATTCACCCGGGCGCTGGCAAGATGTTCCAGGACCTGCGGTAGTATTATTGGTGGAGAAGGATGAAAAATGATATAGTTGCTTATGTGGCTCGGTGCTTGAATTTTCAGCAGGTGAAGTATGAGCATTAGAGACCCGGTGGTTTGCTTCAGCAGATGGAGATTCTTGAGTGGAAGTGGGAGCGTATCACTATGGACTTTGACATTGGACTCCCACAGACTCAGAGGAAGTTTGATGTCGTGTGGGTTATTGTGGATAGGCTGACTAAGTCAGAGCACTTCATTCCCATGGCAGTTACCTATTCCTCAGAGCGGTTGGCAGAGATTTATATTTGGGAGATCGTCTGTCTTTACGGTGCGCCTGTGTCTATCATTTCTGATCGAGATACAGCGTGAGTTGGGTACGGGGATTGAGTTTAGCACAACATTCCATCCTCAGACAGACGGGCACTCTAAGCGTACTATTTAGATCTTGGAGGATATGCTTTGCGCTTGTGTCATAGATTTTGGAGGATCGTGGGATCAATTCTTTCCCCTTGCAGAGTTCGCCTACGATAACAACAACCAGTCGAGCATTTGGATGGCTCCCTATGAGGCATTACATGGTAGACGATGCAGGTCATCATTCGGGTGGTTTGAGCTGGGAGAGGCTCGGTTGTTGGGTACAAATTTAGTATAGGAGGCCTTGGACAAGGTCAAGATTATACAGGATCGACTCCGTACAGCTCAGTCCAAGCAAAAGAGTTATGTCGACCGTAGAGTTCGTGATGTGGTATTCATGGTCAGGGAGAGAGTATTGCTTTGGGCATCTCCCACGAAGGGTTTCATGAGATTTGGAAAGAAGGGAAAGTTAAGCCCTAGGTATATCGGGCTATTTGGGATCCTCAAGAGGGTGGGGGAGGTGGCTCATAGACTTGCATTGCCTCCAAGGTTATCATCAGTTCAGCCAGTATTTCATGTGTCCATTCTCCGAAAGTATCATGGTGACCCGTCCCACGTATTAGATTCCAGTTCTGTCTAGTTGGACAAGGATCTGACTTATGAGGAGGAGCCGGTAGCAATTCTAGACCGGCAGGTTCGTCAGTTGAGGTCGAAGAGTTATCCTTCAGTTCGAGTGTAGTTGAGAGGTCAGCCTGTTGAGGCAGCTACTTGGGAGTCTGAGTTGTACATGCGGAGTAGATATCCCCACTTGTTTGCCAGTTCAGGTACTTTTCTATGTTCGTTCGAGGACGAACGTTTGTTTTAGAGGTAGAGATTGTGATGACCCAAAGGGTCATCTTGCGTATTAAGACTCTATTCTGTGCTAGTTATCCTTAAAAATCTCAGTTTTACCCACCTCAATTTGCGTACGCAGTCCGGGCGTAATTCCAAAAAGCCTTTATGTGGAAAATTGAAGAAATAATAATTTTTGACATTAAAAATGATTTTAGTTGACTTCGGTCTATAGCCTCTCGTAGATAGATACTGATGTCTCTATACAAATCCACAAGACACTTCTAGACATGCTCGTGACTTGTGAGACTCTTACAACCTAGAGCTCTAATACCAACTTGTCACAATCCAAAATCCTGCCAAAGGTCGTGATGGCATCTAACCTACTTGCTAGGCAAGCCAATACTTAAAAACAATAACATAAGCAAATTGTATCAAAATATAGGAATACTTAACAACATATCACGAGCATCTAATAATAAGAGAAAATTGTATCTAACAATATAGCAATATATGTTTGAAAGGAACAAAGACAGAAATAGGTAATCAAGGGAGAGGGACTTCATGTGCTACGGATCAAACAAGCAGGACGAAGTCTCCAAATGCAAGTCACTAAGCAGTTGGATGGCTATGACTGGTACTAGCCTCAAAGTCTGCACAAAATGTGTATAAGTGCAGTATGAGTACAGAACCATGGTACTTAGTAAGTATCAAGTCTAGCCTCGAGGAAGTAGTGATGAGGGGCCGGCACTGACAATCACTAGAAATATAATAAGCAAGTGAAAGCATAAAATAAAGTAGTAAATAAGACATGATATCACCAAAACATACAAAAGTTAAGTCGCAGTAATAACTTATTGTAGGCATGCTTTTCAGGCAAAGAACCACAATACAGGGTCACGTGTCTCAATTACTTTCAAAATCAGGATGATACTAAGTGATATGTATAAATGAGGGCTACTACATGAATCAAGAATGCATATGCATGCTCATGATCTAACTCAAGACCTCACAGTACAAAACCATATGTCCGACACTAGCCAAGTGTAAACTAGCACCAATCTACATGCATGCGCTCACAGGACCAAAGTAACATGGGTAATCACATTACTTCAGAGGGATGAATCCATATCCAAGCGATGTGTGCAACCCGATCGACTGATAATATTTAAGTCCATAATCATTAACCGCTCATAATGTCCTTTGTGCCAAATCGTCAACTTTCCTCAATATCAACTCTCCAACTCATGCCTATGCATATGAGATGATGTAGTAAAGGAGCACCGGGACATAAGAATAAAATGCGGATGAAAATCAACATGAATAAGAGATAGCTATGTTAATCATGTAATTCAACTTTCCATAACAGTTCAACATATTATTTATTGTTCTATAATCCGATCATGATATCAAATATGAGACGCATGGGCCACTAATCTCAAATCATAAGTCAAAGAAGGAAATTGCATGAGTATGGCTAGAATAGAAAGCCAAACATGGTTTAATAAGTCCATCAAGTTCAAATCAACAAGTCATAATTATCACACAGTCTCTAAACATGATTTAAGATTCATCATGTAGTCAAAGATTCAAGGAAGCTTGGATAATAATCATAAAGTCTCAACAAGGAATTATATACTCCTAACTCTAACCGGATACGGTCAATATCTAACCACATATATACGCTCGTCACCTCGCATATACGAGCACCTAAATCATGTAGCAAATAGCAAGCATATCACCTCTGGGAGGAATTCTCTCTTACAAGGATAGACAAGAGACTTACCTCCACCAGCTAATAACTTCAACCTTCCAACATAGCTTATCCTTTCAAATCAACATTCGAACGCCTTGAATCTATTCAAATACAACTCAATAACATCAAATAATAATATAAAAATCAACTTCAAGCAATAAAGCTTCAATCTTTAATCAATTCCCTAAAAGTCAACAAAAGCCAACCCATGCCCACATGGTCAAAACCCGAGTCAAGGGGTAGCTCTCGACTATCCATAACCCCCATGAGTCCAAATATGAGAATAGATTCCAAAACCGAGTCCAAAATCGACCCTCAAATCCCAAAACTTCTTCCTTTTAAGTTGTAGACAGAAACTCTATTTGTTTCTTCAAAATCTCATCATTAAATTGAAAATCACTTACGCACAAAGTAGTGTTGAAAATCACCTCAAACATTACCTCTTACCGAGCTCCAAAACTCAAAATAATAAGAAAATAAGCTAACCATCAAAATATATGAAGTCTTCAAGTGATTCCGCAGCTGAAAACAAAATGTTCGCATCTTTGACATCACTTCTACAGTCTAAGGCTCGCATCTGCGAGCTTCACCAATGCTGCCAGCCTTCACATATATGGGACATGCGTCGTGTTTCAACTCCGCAGGTGCGTCCAAATCCTTCGTAGTTGTGAAATCAATCAAGGCTGTCAATCCTCGCAAGTACGCATTCACACTTGCGCTCCCCCTTCGCAGAAGCGACCTCCCAAGGAACCAACCAACCTCGCATGTGTGCTTTGCCACCGCAGGTGCGACCTCTTCACCTGCACTCCCTCTTCCATAGATGCGACAATTCTCTAGACCATCTCAATACCGTAAATACGATAGACCAATGGCACATGTGCCCAAGCTTCCGCAGGTGCGATGCACTAGAACTAGAACTGCCAAAAGCCACAAAAATATAAGTTGTGAAATCATTCTGAAACACACCCGAGCCCCCAGGACCCCCTCGAATCATACCAACAAGTCATAATTCCTTATCCAACCTTATCCAAAGGCTCAAAATACCACAGTTAACATTAAAACTAAGAAACAACAATAAAATCCATTTCTTAACTTTCAATTTTTTTAACTTCAACAAACACGTTTGAATCATGCCTAAACAGTGCGGACTCCAACCAAACTTTGTGCACAAGTTCCAATCAACAAATGAACCTATCCATAGTCCCAGAACACAAATCGAAACCCGATCACACCAAAGCCAACTCCCGATCAACCTATGAACTCTCCAGAGTTTCAAACTTCCAACTTTCAGCAAATAGAGCCAAAACCTCCTAGGAACCTCCAAATTCAAATTCGAATGTACGTCTATGTCCAAAATAACCTTAAACCCCCTACTGGTCCCATCAAATCACCAATCCGAGAGTGTCTACTCAAAATTCAAACCTTGGTCAACTCTTGCCACTTAAGTCTCCAAAATGAGACTAAGTGTCTCAAATAATTCTCATGCCTTCCCGGAGCCAAATCAATCAACCCTGAAAGTCACAAAACTAAAATCACACATATGGGAAGGAAACAAGTTCAAATACACATGACGACCAGCCGGGTCATTACATCAACAAAAATTCCACCTCAGGCCCCGGGCCAAAAATCCAAAATTGATCATAGATATAGTTCTTCTATAACCTCATGATTTCAAATAAATGATTAGATTTCAAACCAGGGTCCAATTTCACAATCAAAACCCCAAAATTACTCTCTTAAGTTCATACCAAAAACTCTAATTTAGTTTTAGGGGTTAAAGATCCATATAGATTCTTGAAATATAATCCCAAATGAGTAGAAATCAGTTACTATTATACCCCGACCTTGGGTAGCGGGAGCGGCGCTCAATCGAGTTACCCCAATCAAGCAAGCCTACTTAGTGCCTATCTTTCAAAACTTAGACAAACGAGAGAATAACTTATACAACACCAATTTCATTACTTATAGAAACTTCATTTATGATTTCCAAAATATTACACGTTAATAGTCTAAAAGTGGAAACATGTTTGAAAACTACTACAGTTCTAGTTCGTTTTCCCCAAATCAAAATACAACCCACAACATGTCTACGGAGCCTTTAAATAAAACATACGAGTAGTACGAAAGGACCGGCGACTAGTCCGTGGCTATACCTAAAAGGGAATGTACAATAGAATTAAAACGACACTAGGCCCCGATGTAGAGTAGGGCTCATAAATCAGCTTAGAAGAGGGTATAACGCTATCAATGATCAATACTACCTTCTGAGAAGCCACCTGCATCCATTAAAATATGTAGTGCCCTGGAAAAAGGAACGTTAGTAGATATGGAATAGTAATATATGTAAATCAAAATACCCTCTCATGGAATGGAATGCCAACATAATAGGAGAGAAACATGAAAACAATAAGAAAAGTCAATACTTATTTAAATTCCAAGTTAAAACAAAGTAAACCTTCAAGTAATCATTAATAATTTAGTTTGGGAGATCCTTAGTACCGACACACCACCATACACATCGCATGGAATCCGATTCTCGTCCGATTGGCTAAGCCATCTCACCCCAATGTATGCAGTTGGACATAGAACACAATACCACCATGTGCGCGGCGTGGCGTCTGATCCCCACCTGATCGGCTAAGTCGTCTCACCACAATGTCGTGTTGGTCGACATGGTCCTTGCTAGCTATCAACACATACCAATCAAGGGGAATAGTTTCAATATAAAGTAATGGGGACTCACCCCTAAATCAATTCTTACACCGGCACGTGTAGTTTCGGGCCTGGGCATTTATAACCCAACCTTCCTCAGTGATCTAACGATACTCCCAAGAACAATTATCATATTAAAGAATTATATTCCTTTCATAATCTTTCATACTTCCTTTCATTTTATTGGCACTCTTATCCACACATATAAATCATCATTCTTGGCACGTTGGCCACATTTCATACCTCCCTATCTTTACTTTCAAGATTATCATAAAAAATCAATATGTAGAATGTTTTGGAGATTATGAATTTAAATACATCAATGATAAGAGCCTTAAACACATTGATTTTATTTAACAGAGAGGGCATACTGATCGCAATTGAAACATGGATTCAAATCATAGGCATTAGATACAATAATCATACTTGAAACATTCTTCCAAAGGATAGAGATATAATAGGGGCAACTGTAACATGACTTGAGTACACAACCATTTGGGTAAACCAATTGTTAGGATCAATTCGTAACATTAGAAGTAGGAACATGAGCAAACCACACTTAGAATTTATAAGGAATTTGTGGAATCCGATATTAGAAGTAGGAACATGAGCAAACCACACTTAGAATTTATAAGGAATTTGTGGAATCCGATTCTATGAAAGGAGTTTAGCAAACATACCTTGATTGATCTTTCCTTGGAAATACTAAAACGTTCTCCTACTCTTAGCAACTTCAATCTATAGAAACATAACCAAATTGAACAATTATTAGGGAGGCATTCATAGACTTATCCATTATTGGCATTTCTCAAACACTAAGCGCAAAATCGACTACTAGGTTCTATAATGGAATTCCTTCTCCACAAAATCAATTTCAACAAGAAGAAATCAATATACGCAGTCTTACAACACTTCTCAACCCTTATTGGCACATGCATTCCCAACCATCTATTTCAAACTTCAATATTCACACTTCTTAGCCCCCACATATACCCACATTCGATTATGGCTTCCAATCACCATCACATAGTCCCAATAACTATAAAATCATAGTTAAACCCATTACAAATATTTCATGAAATCTTAGGAGGGGGAACTGACCGGGTTGGTTGAAGACCTACTGAGTAGCTTCCTAGAATCTTCAAGATTGAGCAAGAATTAAGGAGTAAAATGGTTGGAGCTTCTTCCTCTCTCTCTCTCTCTCTCTCTCTCTCTCTCTCTCTCTAATATACTCCCCTCTATCTAAAATAATCGTGTATGCCTTCCAAAATGACCCATGGTGCCTTTTACTAATAATAAGGTTGGGTTAAAAAATTAACCCTCCGAGTCGGGCCTTCGATCGCATATGGGACCACAAAACAGGTATGTGATCCATGAAGTGGACCGCGAAATGGTTCTCCAAAATTGGGTTGGCCTGATCAAGTCTGCGATCGCACATTGGACGGCAGAATCTCCTCCTAAAATTTCCCTTTCTGAAATGCGACGGATAGGCGGTCCGCAAAATGATTATGCGGTCGCAATTGGACCGCAAAATAGCCTTCAAAATAGAGCTTCTTCTTGTTACACCCCATGTTTTTGTACGTGAGAGTACGTCGTAAGTCAATTGATGTAAGATCATAAATAAGATTATATTTGGAAGCATATAAAGTAAGTTAATGGGGTTACCTTGGAGGTTACAAATATTTAAGATCATGAATAACGAGTACCAAGAGGGTTGGAAAGCTTAGAAGCTAAACCATTGAAGAAAATAAGTGTCGTCGAAAGTCGACGAGTTTGGAATGTTATAACATGTACTTTAGGGTGAGACTATGGTTCATTACATGATAATGAGGTTATTCTATGAGTTAATTTTTATCGTATGATAGTTGTGTTCTACATTTTGAAGTCAATAAAGTTGTGGAACAGAAGTTAGAATAGGTCTTCACAAGTTACATTCATAAATTTGTTGAAACTTAGGTCGAATGTAGCTGCACTTTTCTCCCAATATAATTATAATTAGGGGATGATATACCTACCAAATTGAATATCTACGAGTATAGTTTCCAACTCATTAGACCGTTCATAAATACGACATAGGAGTAGATAGATATCTGCAGTTTCGCGAGACTGCGCAGACATCATAAGTGACAAGTAGGTGGATCACTAGAGCTTTTTTAGCAATACATTTCATGTGTTATATGAGGTCTTATTGGGACATATTATATACCAAATTTAAGTTCTTGGAATTTAGTTTTCAAATCTCTTAACCGTTCATTCATACGACATCGGGATAAAAAGATATAAGCGTCGGAAGATGGACCAATCCTAGGGTGCCAAGCTAGCACCTCTTTGACTTTTCCAAACTTGATATATATAAACCTTAGGTCGGCTTTCTCTTCATTATTCAGCATAAAACGACCAGAGAACACCCATAAACATAACCTCAAGCTATCTTCTAGGGTTTCAAAGAAGAATATCATCCCGGGCATGAAATCGAGAAGCAATAACATCAAAACGATCCCTACGACGTAAGTGTCATTATACCGCCTCTTCTTTTTCTTTGTAGTTAGAGTTTTGGAAGTTACTTCATAGTTAAGAAACGTCTAATATCTGTATTTAAGTGCTTAAATATAAATGAAGGTTTATAAATGTGTTTCCTAATAGTTAGAACTCACGGGACGGTGATCGGAAGCCGTGAGTTCGAGTTATTTGACTTGTAGCGGACTGTTTTGTGTTGCTGTTGGGCTGCGTGTTTTACTAATGTTTTGTGGAGTTTTGGAGGATTAAGGGTGTGGATAAACACCATATATATGTAGGGTCGTGAGCTGGTCGTTTGTTGTAATATTTTTGGTTCGTTTGACACGACTACGGTGGTCATCTTATGTATGAAGTGATTAGGTTGTGTGTGTGGACTGTTTTGGGAGGCTCAATATGATTATTATTGATGTTGTTTGGGATTTTTGGTAATTTTTTTGACTTGTGTGAATTCATATATATAGGGGAGGTGATGTCTGTTTCATCGTAAAACAGGTTGTGGTCGATACATAATAGTTATGACGCTTAAACGATAACGATAGTGTCGTTTCTCTTATTGTAGATTAAGGAGTTGTGACATTTGCGTAGCTTGAGGTTGGGACAGTATATACAAGGTATGTGAGGCTATCCCTTTCCTTCTTTTGCACGACTCCGATTGTACATAATGCAATGAACGAGCTTCCAAAGATACTCTACTCTTAGAAGCTAGCAGTACTTACATTGTTTCCCTTCTTATGGAACAATTGATGTTGAGGTTGCTTCTCTTATTCTTATGTTATCAATGTTGTTGGTACTTCCTGATTCTTATAAGATTCTCGATGAAGAGTTAGCCCTAATGATGTGTACGGAGAATATCGACCTTACGTCACTCCGTAATGTTAAGAACATGATTCCAATGAGTCCTGCATGCATTATATATATGTATCTATTTTACTCTACCGAGTCGCGTTATAGTCGGCCGGGTATGGAACATATTGTGCAACCACTGATCAGTTGGGTTTACCGAGTCCTCTTTGAGGC
>ML259735.1:0-28208 GCA_005239495.1 Nicotiana undulata | reverse complement strand
AGGCGGATGTTTTAAAAAGATTATGTGTATATATGTATCATGCATTTCATGTTACTGTCTCTTAGAAGCACTCAGATGCTACAGGTTGTATCTCCTACATCTCTCTTTACATTACTGTTCTTATTTATGCTTTCCTGCCTTACATACTCAGTACTTTATTCGTACTCATGTCCCTTTTATTTGTGGACGCTGCATGTCGTGTTGCAGGTTCTGATAGACAGGTAGACACAGCTCCCCCACCATAGTAGGCTTTCTTGTTCAGCGGTTATAGGCGAGATCCCTTCTCCGGACTTGCCGTGGGCTTGGTATGCATTTTGTTATAGATGTTATGGGTATGTCGGGGCCCTATTCCGGCTATGTTGCATTACTTATGCTTCTTTATAGGCTCATAGACAGGTGTCGACTCATGTATAGTTTGGTATGCCTTGTTGGCTAATTTTTGTTGTATAGTATTTCATGGCAGCGTTATAGCTTGTACCTTTTATGTAGTTTCTTAGCAATCTAGTCATCCCATGTGATGTATGTTCGTGATCCATATCTACCATTTTATTGATCTCGTTATCCCTTAAAGACAATAAAGAATACTAGATAAAATGTATGTTGGTGCTCGGCAAATATGGCCCGGGTGCTAGTCATGATCCTCCAGTTTGGGTCGTGACACTTCTGGTCAAATCCGCGATGGTTCTGTGGTCTACGGAACTGATTCACGGTCGCGAAATGGACCGCAGAAACTCCAATTCCTGTAAATTTTTCACCATCTCCACAATGTATTGCACAACCCAGAAAGTCTGTACCCATAACGTTCTGAACATATTAGCCTACTTCTACACCATAAAAACTCATATTCTTGGCAAAGCTTTATGGGTCCTTACACTTACCCTCTTGCCTTGGGTGGAAAACCTCTTAAATAATCGCCCCTCTCGAAATCTAGGGCCCAAAATATGAAAGCATGGGCAAAATCCGAAGTTCCACTTACTTTACGTTGCCCGATGAAGACCTTCGCGATCATGATCCAAAGTTATAAGATAGTGAATAACAAAAGGTCTTCTACAAGAAAACATCCTACTCAATCGCGAAATACATCATGTGATAGCGAAAGCCAAAGCCCACGCCCCCTCCCCCTCCCCCCCGAAGCTCGAGAGCCATTGCGCAAACCCGAAGACCAGCTCCTTCATATTATGCGATCGCGACTCCATGCCTGCGAACGCAGTGAACAAAATGTCCTTCCAACTTCTCTTCTACGCGACCGCGAAGCATTTTCCTGCACCAGAAAACCTCCAATGCAAAACTCAACCGAGGTCTGAAACCACCCTAAATCACACCCGAATCCCTCCCCCCCCCCCCCCCCCGGGCTCCCCTCCAATCATACCAACAAATCTGGTTAACTTATCCAAATACTCAAAATTACACAACTAACATCAAAATCGAGAATCAAAGACTAAAATCCAACTCTTAACTTTCAAGTATTCCAACTACGCCAAACGTGTCTGAATCAAACTTAGACATTCCGAATTACAACCAAACTTTGCATACAAGATCATATCAATCATTAGGACCTATCCAGGATATCGAAACCATAACCTAAGTTAGATAACACCAAAGTCAACTTCCGGTCAAACTTAAGAACTCTCCAATTCTTCAAATTGACAACTTTCGACAAATAAAGCCAAAACCTTCTAGGAGCCTCCGAATCCAAATTTGAACACTTACCTAAATCTAAAATCACCATACGAACCTATTGAAATCATCAAATCATGGATCCAAATTCGTTTACACAAAAGTCAAACCTTGATCATCTCTTATAACTTAATGCTTTCAAACTAAGAATTACTCTTCCAAACCACTCCCGAGCCTCTCGGAGATCAAAACCAACCATATTCACAAGTCATAATACATTATATGGAGCTACTAAATCTCAAATCACATAATGAAATGCTAAAACTCAGAACAACCAGTCGGGTCATTACATAAATCCTTGCTTTCATGTTAAAGTAAATGATAGATCCTCAACTTGAAGATAAATGTGAGCACTTAACCCGTCGTGGGTATTAAAAATAGGTCAACCCCTCAAAATCGAGCTCCAATGCTCCAAAATTGAAGAAAAATATCAAAACCACAAATGGGATCTTTTAATACTGTGAAGAACCATCTGGCGATAAATGTACTGTTGCGGCGCCCCGTGCCCCCCCCCCCCCCCCCCCCCCCCAAATCACGGTATTTTTGTAACCTGCAACATTCTGGTGACCAAATATTTCTCTTCTTCCCTTCAGTAAAACTATCACAACTTAGTTCTCAAATGTCAGAATGATGAACGGTTTAAACATAGGAAACTAGACTCAAATGGATACAATATCATCAAAACCTCATCCCAAAATACTATATGTATATTGGGAGACATGCACTTTTTAAGTCAAGTCAACTGCAAAAAAGCCCTTTTTCAAAAACTCAATTCTTCCAAAACTCACCCAAGCTCCTAGGGACTCTGTCCAACAATTCCTACAAGTCCAAATACCCTATATGAACTTGTCTAAAGGCTCAAAACACATACGAAATACCACAACAAAGAATCGAGGCTCAAACTGAATAGAATTTCTCTTAAGTTCTTAAATCTTCATTTGTTCAAAAAAGTGTCTGAGTCAAACTTAGAAACTCCGGCTTACTTTCAAACTTTGTACACAAGTTCATTCAACTATATAAACATATCCCTAGTTTCGGAACAGCAATCGATGTCCAATAACATCAAAGTCAACTCTTGGTCAAACTTATGAACTCTTAAGTTCTTCAAATTGCCAACTTTAGACAAATGGTGTCAGATACTTCTAGGAACCTCCAAAACCAAACCAAACATACTTACAAGTCCAAAATTATCATAAAAACCTATTAGAACTATCAAAATCCAATTCTGAGTCTTTTTACCCAAAAATCAAACATTGGTCAACTCTCTTACCATAAAGCTTTCATTTAGGAACTAAGCTTTTCAAATCACTCCCAAACCTATTGGGACAAACATCACCCATATCCGCAAGTCATAAAATATCAAGTGGACATGCGAGAAGTCTCAAACCACGAAACAAAATGCTAGAACTCAAAATGACTAATTGGGTCATTACAACATAGTTTATGTCCTAGTAGTCAACTCTGCATTATCACTTGCAATATAAGTGTTTGAAATGTGCCTCTGACTCTCACTTTAACAAGTATCAAATAGGATTTGTTCACAGATGGAACTGGCAATATCATAAGAATTTAGCTGAGCTTGCTCATATGACTCGTTTAGTATCATAAGAAATTACAACAACTTCTACCTTTGCATGAATTCGACAAAATCCCGAGATTTCATATAGTCACACCTAGGAAATAGTGGTAGGGTATCAAATTTATCCCAGAGCGAGCATAGTTTCGAAAAACTAAGATGCAATAGTATTGTTACCTTGAGTCACTACCGCAATCTCCTTATGAATTTGAAAAATACTGGTACAATCGATTTCATCAAATCGCTCCGTTAAATCAACCCAAAAACCAGAAGCATTTAAAGAGTAAACTATCACACTGAGCAAATCCTTCGAGACACAATTCATAATCCATGAAAGAACTATGGCTTTGCATCATTCCCATAGATCAATTAGGTTAGGATCGTAATTCTCCTTTTTGCATGTGTCGTCGATGAACCGAGCTGCCTTTTCCTATCATACACTTAGGGGTCCTTGAACATACATCATTTCCCCTTCAGGGGGATCGAGAAGACCCCATCCCCCACCCCACCCCCCGGGTAGATCCCCTAGAAGAAAATTACCGAGAGATAGATTTCCACAACTCTCTTTAGTAGACAACTTCTCACACTACATGGTCCTTTCATAGGTTCTCCAGCAATGTTTCGAAAACAACATTGACGAGCTCGCCTTGAAGGTACTCCAAAGCAATGATGAAGCATTAACCCACACTAATGGCCAAGAGGTTCTGATGCCGTGTTAAAATTATAAGCTTTAGCTAATTAAAGATTCACATGAATTATGTTCTTAACTACGTAGAAAATGGAAGAGAGAAAAGAGTCAACTCATATAGAGAGAAAATTTAGTAAAAATGAACAATACATGTATCTCTACACTGTACAAGGATATTTTTAACTATATGTATGCATTGACAATTGTACTCTTAATGGACGCACTCTAACTCACTCAATAACCACTTCTTAACCACCTAACTAATCGACTAATAGTTAACTAGCCAACTAACTATAGTTAACAACTATCGTTATGTAATCTCATTCTCAATAGCTGGTGTATGCTTCTTGGGGTCTGTGATGGTTGTCCAACAATAGGCGGCGACCGAAGGGTCTAAGAGATGATTGGAAAGATGGTGTATTTTTTTAAATCCATAGATTTGAAGACATGGTTAGGCATTTGGAAGATCATTAGTCTTCTCATGGACAAAATAGAATGAATTGCTTCAATTTCTCATATTGTAGGATAAAATAATAGAGGTCTCCTCCATGATTTGTGATTTTTGTTTGACCATCCGCGATAGTTATCCCCTCCGATGCAGGGCATGATCTGCGTACATTCTACCCTCCTCATACCTCACTGATGTGATTGTACTGGATTGTTGTTGTTGTTGTTGCATCCGCGATAATTTTCAACTATGAATCGAAACATTAATATCTCTTGTTTGATGGACAAAAGATTAAACAAAGATTCAAATAACTATACTTAAATTCAAGCTCAAACAAGAATAATCTTTGATGGTTTTTGTAGGTTTTTCTTTTTAGCTTGCCGAAAATTTGCAGTGGTTGGTTATTATATCTTTAGCATAGAGGGGAAGGAACCAATATTGGAAAGAATAAGAGAAAAGGTGTATTTGGTACGAAGGAAAATATTTTCTGAAAAATATTTTCTAATTTTTCCATGTTTGGTTGGCTTAAATGATTTGGAAAATATTTTCCTCATCAACTCATTTTCTTTCAATTGGAGGAAAATGAGTTGATGTAATTGGAGGAAAATGTTTTCCCTATCAAAAGTGGGGAAAATATTTTCCAAAATTCCTTCTCAAACTTCCCCACCCTATTTCCTACCCTCACCAACCCACCCCACACCCACCCACCTAACCCCCACCCTATGCCTCTCTCCAAAAAAGTTTTTTTTACGTCACCACCCACCCCCACCCTCCACTAACCCCGCAAAAAAAATATTCTTTATATATATTTTTTCAATTTTACTTTTTTCATCTTTCGGTTTACAGGTTCAAAATTTTACAAGTTCCAAAGTTATGAGTTCGAAAGTTTATGTGTTTTTAACGTATTTAGAAATTAAAGTTTACGGATTCAAAATTTCACGATTTCGAAAGTTTTGCAGTTCAGAAGTTTATGAAATTTGTGGGTTCGGAAGGTTATTGGTTTAAAAGTTTATGGCTTCATGTTTATTGTATCAAAATTATTTATGAATACTCTTGAGAAAATATTTTCCTTGATTTGCATACCAAAAACCGAAAAATGAATAAAATTACGACTTGTTTTCCAAAAACACATTTTCCACGGAAAATATTTTCCTTTATACAAAACACACCCAAAAAGTGAAAAATTAGAAAAAGAATGAAAATAATGACTAGATTTAATGAATATTAACGTGTAAAAGTGTGAGCAACTAAAAGAAAAAATAAAGGAATAAAGAGGGGGGAAAATTAAAAACAACAAAGTGTCTGAAATAGCTCTGACTTGGTTGCTGATGTGGCGAAGCATGTAAAACACCTCTCCCCATCAGACTAGTTCAATATTTTTAAGGGTTTAATAATTTCACTTTGAACAAGTACAGGAAAGAATTTGGTCGCCCCTAAAGGTTAAGACTGAATTATTTTGTCAGACAACTACATGGTGCAACTTACGTATTTCTCTTTAAATTATCATACAATATGTGAATAGATATATTCATACATTTACATTAACATGAAACAAAATTTAACTTAAATATTAAATCCTGTCCAGTCAAATGATATCAAACACAATCAAATGGAGGAAGTGCATCCAGCTATCCTCTCTACAAAAGGTTAAGCATTTTTAGGCGTTGTTCATGCTCTATATCCAGTTTTGGAGGAGTGTAACAGCCACGAAGATGCTCCACTATATACTCCTGCAATGTTTTCAAAGAGTGAGCATATCAACTAACTGTGCTAATAGAAACAGGAAGCAATCACATGCCATAGCGTTGGAGTGTTAGCTCCACTTGGAAAGATAAGAACAAGATGCTTGCAGCGAGTCAGACTATTCACATGGCCGGGATAACTTAATCTTCTACTACTCCATGAGCTGGATTGACATTTGGGCATTTAACGACTATTCAGACATAAAACCAGTCAGACTCCTGATGCAATTTCACCAACCCAAGTTGGTTATTAGGTTGATGCATGCACGAGTCAAGTACTCCTTCTGTTCCAAAAATATCAGCACTATTTCCTTATTAGTATATTTCAAAAAGATTGGCACCTTATAGGAAGCATTTATAGCCGGACAAATGCTATGGCAAATTTCAGACCACAAGTTTCAAAAGTTTTACAGCCACACAAAAGCTATGGCTTATTTAAGACCACATATTTCAAAAGTCTTCCATTTTTTATTAAAGTTTGTGCCATGTCAAACTAAAATAATCTTTTTGAAACAGAGCGAGTAATAGATCTGTTCTTTTGAAATACGGAGCGAGAAGGAGAAGTATTGATGCAAACCCCTAACTCAGAGATGAACAAAAAAAAGGAAAGCAGGCTTGGAACTTGTTTTTACAGCCTTCTGTAAGTTAACAAGAATTCTGGGTTGCGACCATCAAAGATGACCAAAATATGCACCTTTATTAATGAAGACCGTGAACTTCTCGGTAAGTGGTGAAGAACACAATCATTAGCATCCAACTGAACCCAGGAGAAAGAAAAAAGAAAAAATACTTTTTGGGACAGACCAAGGTACAGATATCGCACCTGAGTAAGTTCTCTCTTCGTTAGGATGTGGTAGTGTCTTTGCCAGATCCGCTGGATGGCCATTGTGGCTGCAAGGAAACTATATGCAATGCCAAGAATGGCAAGGATGATAACAAACACAACAACCAAAGCAAAGCATGCTTCCATTGACGCAGGAAAAAGATCCCACATTCCCCAGCCATAACAACAGTTATGACATCCAGCCATGTGTGGGTCATTGCTATTAAGGGAGGAGCAGTGCAATATGAGCCCAAAAATTCCGAGCAGGAAAAAGAAGACGAGAACTCCTGTATTATATACACCATTGTGTTAATTACATGAATATTATAATACCCTAAGCCAGTTGTTAAAGTGAAATATGAAAAAGAGATTGGATCTAAATACAACATCGGCTTAAATTCAATTGTTTAGGCTTTATAGCAGCAATTTTAGTGCCAGTTATATATTTTGTACAAATGGAGATACAAATTTGAAGCATACTGTAGTGCAGGTCCTAGTCGTAGGCTCGTAGCCATAGTCTTTCGATGCTTTTTTGGGGCTGGCTATTTAAGGGAGTAGCTACAGAAGAAATTTAATTTTTTTGAGGAAAGCATCCTACTTGGATTTAAAGCAAGGCCAAAAGAAGACAATAGATTACATCATTACCGCCTTCCACCCAATGAGAAATTTATGCATCTTGCCCCTCCAAATTCAATAAGAGCATTTTTGTTCATTTCTTTTAAAACGGTAGCGTAGGGACCTGCTTACACACACCTCGACTATTCCACCCGTACTTGCTAATTTCCACTAGCACAAACACTCGGTAACTTTGCCCACCAAGACTTAGTCTGATTAGAATAAATCACCAAATGTTTTTTGTCTCTGTTGAAATTTGAATCATGGTTTGCAAGGTTTGCACTCGCTGCATACTCGCTGCATCGACCAAGGCCACTTTTGGTACCCATTACTCATTAAATGTCTTAATATTATTTCTAGGACATCGTAAGAGATCAAAGGTGCACACATTAGGTTTAGATATTTAACTCGATATACTAGTACCATACAACTGACGTCTTTACAAGCATAAACGTATAACTCTGTCCATGTCAACTTGCAGGTGCCGAGCAAAGGAGAATGGTTGTCCTGTAAAAATAGTCTAGCTATGATGAATCTTCCGTAAATCGAATTCGTGCGATCATGCTGACCTAGATACGAGCTAGATGTGATGCTCATGGCGGAGGGCGGGTCGATGAGAGCGGATCAAGCAGGACTGACATGCTTCTAGGTTGGCAAGTTTTCGAAGAAGGGGTGCACATGTCACCTTACGCGAATCTCACGTCAGAATGGGAGAGGAAAGTGAAGAACCTTTATTATTATTTTTGATGAAGTGAGGGAATTTCATTAAACGGCATCAAGAAGATGCATAGCAAAAATTACTACATAAAGGTATTATCTGCTCATATACAAAAACTTACATGACAACTAAGGAGCAGACAAAATCCAAAAAAAGTTCAACACTTAGTTATAGGCGCCTGATTGAACAAACTAAATAAGTTAATTAAACAAGTGGCTTTAAGAGTGTGGTTGGGAGTTGAAATCCCACCAGGACATCCACGGTTCCTTTCTTTCCAAAATACTCCAAAAAAATAGTTGACCAAGTCTTTTTGATGGACTTCCCAACTCTCCATGAACACCAACTCTCATAAGCTTCTTTGATATTGTTGACACAACCCAGACAAGTCCAAAATTGATACAAACATACTCCAAATGTCAGCTACTACTGAACAGTGCAAAAAAAGATGCCTCTATTCCATCTGGCACATATAACATCTATTTACAATCTTTATACTCCTGCTAAGGAAAGTGAAGAACATTACAAGGCATTACACAAGTCCACATGGTAAGAGCGCTTTTGGGGCACGATGTGGCGTAGCCCAAAAAGATATGTGCGGACCTAAGCCCAAAACGGACAATACGTTCCATGGGCTTGGTTCGTGACAAATATGGTATCAGAGCCAAATCTCCCTTAGTTCAACGGTGGGGCAAACCTCAGCGGTCAACTAAATTTAGGCGAATCCCACATCTTTGAGAAGGTGGTAGGGCAAACCTCAACGGGAACGCTGAGTCCCGGGGGGTGAATTGATGCCCATCACGGATGGTGGGCCAGCGAGGACGGATCAAGCAGGACCAACAGGCTTCTAGGCTGGCAAGCTTCTGAAAAAGGGGTGCACATTTCACCTTAGGTGAATCCCACATCGGAATGGGAGAGGAAAGTAAAGAACCTTATAAGGCATGACTCAAGTTCAATAGCAAATGGTCCTACAACAGCCCTAAAAAGAAGGAAAAAAATCACATCGTGGGGTCTGGGGAGGGTAGTGTGTACGCAGACCTTACCCTGAGCCGAGGGTTTAATTGGAAACAACCTCTCTATTCTCACAAGGTATAGCCATATAAAGGCAGAATAAAACAACAAGATAGTAAGGTGAACAACAATGAAAGAAAACAACAATTGTCATAAAAACATACTACCAAAAAGCGAGACTGCGTGCCAATACTACTGTTATGAACACTCTAGACTACCTACTCTACTATCCTAATCCTAGACCTCCATACCTTCCTATCAAGGGCCATGTCCTCGATCAGTTGAAGTTGCGTCATGTCGTGCCTAATCACTTCTCCCCACCTTTTCTTTGGCCTACCTCTACCTCTTCATAGGCCCACCAATGTCAACCTCTCACACCTCCTCACTGGGGCGTTTGTGCTCCTCCTCCTCACATATCAAACAACCTAACCCGCGCTTCTCGCATCTTGTCCTCAATAGGGGTCACACCCACCTTGTCGCAAATAACCTCATTTCTGATCCTATCTAACCTAGTGTGCCCGCACATCCATCTCAACAACCTCATCTCTGCTACCTTCATCTTCTGGACATGAGCGATCTTGATTGGCCAACACTCAGCCCCATACAACATCGTTTGACTGACCAAACTTACCCTTAAGTTTCGGTGGCACCTTCTTGTCAAATACAACACCGGAATCGACTCTCCATTCATCCAATCTTCCTCACCCTTAGCTCTACCACTCTCTCCTAGACTTCCATAATATGGCTAAGCAGCTTGATACCCCGATAGTTATTGCAATTTTGGTTATCACCCTTGTTCTTGTATACAGGAACCATCGTGCTCCACCTCCACTCTTCGGGCATCTTCTTCGTTCTAAAAATGACATTAAATAATCTAGTGATCCATTCCAAGCCTGCTTTGCTCGCCCTCTTCCAAAACTCTATCGAAATTTCATTCGGACCGGTCGCTTCGCCCCTGCTCATCTTACACATAACACCCTCAACTTCATCAACTCTAATCCGCCTATAATACCCCAAGTCACGACGACTCCCGGAGAGTTCCAAATCACCCAGTAAAATGCTCTTGTCCCCTCCTCGTTCAAGAGACTGTGGAAGTAGGTCTGCCATCTCTGACGGATAAGCCCCTCATCCAACAAACTCTACCTTCTTCGTCCTTGATGCACTTCACTTGGTCCAAGTCACGCGCCTTCCTTTCTCGTGCCTTGGCTAACCTGAACAACCTTTTATCCCCACCTCAGCCCTCGCGTTCCTCATACAAACGACTAAAAGCTACTGTCTTGGCCACTATAACTACTAGCTTTGCCTCTTTCTTAGCCAACTTATAATGCTCCCTATTCGCCCTCTTCTCCTCCTCGTTTACACTTTTCACTAGGTTCAAATATGCTGCTTTCTTGGTTTTCACTTTTCCTTGCACCTCTCCATTCCACCACCAGTCTCCCTTGTACCCACCAGAATAACCTTTTGAGACCCATAATACCTCTCTCGCGGCTTCCCTAATGCACTGCGCAGTCGTGGTCTACATAGTGATTGCGTCCCCACTACTCATCCAAGCCCCCATAGTCACCAAATTGACCCTCAACTCCTGCATATTAGCTTTCATCAAGGCTCTCCACTTGATCCTACGTTGGCTATACATCGCTCTCTTCCTCATCTTCCTCGTGATCTCAAAGTTCATGACCAAGAGCCTATGAGGGTCGAGAGTTTCTCACTCGGAATGACCTTGCAATCCGTGCAAAGACTTCTATCGGACTTCCTGTAGAGTAAATACTCAATCTGAGTCTCGGCACCAAACTCCGGAAGGTGACTAAGTGCTCCCTCTTCTTCGGGAACCTCGAGTTTGCTACCACTAAATCAAATGCTCTAGCAAAGACGTTCCTCCCTCTATCTCCAAAACCAAAGCCACTATGCACATCATCATACCCCCCAGACGTCGCTCCAATGTGGCCGTTGAAATCTCCTCTCTTTTCTCGAGAATCTTCGCTAACTCTACAGATTTTTCAATCAAAGTTCCTATGTTCTAAGACCCCACTCTCAGCCTAGTAGCTCCCTTAGCCCTCTTACCCCCTTACCACTCGCACCCCTTCCCCCTCGTTGACATCCTCGAGGACAAGACCTTACCCAACCATCGTTTACCCAAGTCATAATAATCTAGGAGTCACTACGCAAGTACTATCCTAAAAACAAGCGACAAAAATAAAATGAATTACCGAAATATAATCAACCACTAAAGGTCGCAAAACAGAAATAAAACAAAATAACTAATGGGAACTATAATCTACAACTAAAGGTTAGATAAACAGGTGAAGAAATAAATAAAAAGGAACTATAATCTACAACGAAAGGTCACAAAGAAGATGTGCAAAACTAGAACAGAACTACTATGGGATATTTGAAATAAAGATACAAAATAAAGATGTAAACAGGTGGATAACAATATAAACATGTTTATAGATCATGCAATTGACGGAATGAAATCTTAACTACACTCTCCAAATTATGTCTATTGGAGTAAACGATGGATACGAAAAATATAAGGGTAAGAAAAGCCTATGGTCCAGATGAATCTCTATAGAAGTATGAAAGTGCCCTCGCTAAATTCGAGTAATATTGCTAACCAAGTCATTCAACATATTGAGAAGGAAATATGTGTATGACAAGAGTACATTGGTTCCATAAAGCATCTTTAAATAAAGGATATCTTCAAAGTTTTTCTGAAATGTTGTGATATTAAACTTATTAGTCATATATAGAAATTTTGGGACAGTGTGATACAGCATAAACTCATGAACATACAAGATTGATGGAGAACCATTTGGATTTATGCTTGTAGTTCTACAACAAATGTTATTATTGTTGTAAGAAAATTTATAGTAGCTCATAGGGATAGAAGGATGTTCACATGATATTCATTTGACCTACAAAAAGCATACAATAAAGTGACGAGAAGTCCTTTGATGAGAGTCATAAAGAAAGGCTTCCATATCACCTATATCATAAATATAAACTTCATAAAGGATATGTGTGACAAAAGCCATCAAAATGTTGAACAGTGGAAGAAGATAAATGTAAGATTCTCATAATCGTAGATTTACACCAAGAATCTACTTTCAATTGCACTGGTTTACCCTAGTTGTAGATGAGCTAACCAATAGTATACAGGATAAGGGTCAACATTGTGCGCTATTTGCAAGTAACATAGTGTTAATTGACAAAACTAGCGAAGGAACTGATGAAAGCTGGATCGATAGAGAAGCACTTTAATAAAAAATATATAATGATAAGATAAGTAAAACTTAACATTTGCATTGCAAGTTTAGCTCACATAAGAAGAGTAAAGGTGAAGTGAAATAGATGGAACAGTGGTGCCTATATGCAGTAATTTAGAAAGCAAGATTTAATCTTCTAGGGAAAAAACATGATAGAGGAAGATATCATATACCGAATGAAAAAAGAATGATTGAAATGGAGGACTAATGCAAGAGTATTATGCAATAAGGATACCTAACAAATTGAAACGACAAATTTCATAGAAGAGTGAAGGTGAAGTGAAAGAGGGAGGCAAGGTGAAGTAGAAGAGGGAGCCTGTAGATTGAGGATTGGGTCATGGAACATAGGCACGCTGACGGGCACGTCGATCGAGTTGGTGAAGATCCTCCAGAAGAGGAGGGTCAACATAGCTTGTGTCTAGGAGACTAGGTAGGTAGGGTCGAAGGCGAGGAATGTAGACAGGCATAAGTTGTGGTACTCCGGGGTCGTGAGGGGTAAGAATGGTGTGGGCATCTTGGTGGATAGGGATCTTAGGGAGTCTGTGGTTGATGTTAGGCGAGTGAATGATAGGTTAATGTTTATTAAGTTGGTGATTGGTGAGTGTACCCTCAATGTCGTTAGCGCCTACGCGCCGCAAGCAGGCTTGGATGAGGAGGGTAAAAGGCGCTTCTGGGAAGGTTTGGACGAGATTGTGCGTAGTTTTCCTTCTTCTGAAAGGTTATTTATTGGAGGGGACTTTAATGGCCATATTGGGTCGGCCGCTGGTAGCTATGGCGAGGTGCATGGTGGCTTTGGCCTTGGGGACAGGAACGGAGGAGGTACTTCGTTGTTAGATTCCGCTAGGGCTTTCGAGCTGGTGATTGCAAACTCGACTTTCCCGAAGAGGGAAGATCATCTAGTTACTTTCCGAAGTGCGGCGGTGAAGTCTCAGATTGATTACCTCCTCCTCAGAAGGTGTGATAGAGGGTTGTGCAAGGATTGCAAGGTTATCCCGGGAGAGTCCCTCGCGACTCAACATAGGCTCTTAGTGATGGACGTCGGTATTCTAGTAAAGAGGAAGAGGAGGTATGCCCGGGGCCGTCCGAGGATTAGATGGGGAGCTTTGACTAAGGATAATGCCCAGGAGTTGGAGAGAAGGTTATCCTCTACGGGAGCTTGGAGGAGTAGCGGGGACGCGAGCTCTATGTGGTCAGCGACGGCGAACTTTGTCAGGGAGGCAGCGAGGGAGGTGCTAGGGGTATCGAAGGGTTATTCTGGCAGGCATCAAGGTGACTGGTGGTGGAATGATGTAGTCCAAGGTAAAGTGGAGGCGAAGAAGGTTGCATATGCAAAGTTGGCAGGGAGCACCAATGAGGAGGAGAGGAGAGAGAACGGAGAGAGGTACAAGGTGGCGAGGAAGGAGGCGAAGCTGGCGGTCACGGAGGCCAAGAATGCAGCGTTTGGTCGTATGTACGAGGAATTGGGGGAGAAAGGCGGGGACGGGAAGTTATTTCGGCTGGCTAAAGCGAGGGAGAGGAAGGCCCGGGATCTAGACCAGGTGAGGTGCATCAAGGACGAGGATGGTCGGGTATTGATGAGGGACTCTCAGATTAAGCAGAGATGGCAGTCGTACTTCCGAGGTCTTCTCAACGAGGAGGGGGATCGAGAAATAGAGCTAGGGGTTTTGGGGCATTCGGAGAGTCTCCGAGACTTTGGGTTTTGCAGGCGCATTAGGGTGGAAAAGGTAGTGGGGGCTTTAGTAAGATGAGTAGGGGTAGAGTGATCGGGCCGGACGGAACTCCGGTGGAGTTTTGGAAGTTTGTGGGTAGAGCAGGTTTGGAGTGGTTGACGGGGTTGTTCAATGTTATTTTTAGGACGAAGAGGATGCCGGAGGAGTGGAGATGGAGTACAGTGGTGCTGTTGTACAAGAACAAAGGTGATATCCAGTGTTGTAACAACTATAGGGGCATCAAGTTACTAAGCCATACTATGAAAGTCTGGGAGAGGGTGGTTGAGGCGAGGGTGAGGAAGACGACGTCGATATCCGACAACCAGTTTGGGTTCATGACGGGTCGATCCACCACGGAAGTTATCCACCTTATTAGGAGGTTGGTGGAACAGTTCAGAGATAAGAAGACCTGCACATGGTGTTTATTGACTTAGAGAAAGCGTATGACAAGGTCCCCAGGGAGGTGCTCTGGAGATGCCTTGAGGCTAAGGGTGTGCCGGTAGCATACATAAGAGCGATCAAGGACATGTATGATGGAGCTAAGACTAACGTTAGGACTGTGGGAGGCGACTCAGAGCATTTTCCGATTGTTATGGGGTTACACCAAGGCTTTGCGCTTAGCTCATTCTTGTTTGCCTTAGTGATGGATGCACTAACACACCATATCCAAGGGGATGTGCCACGGTGTATATTATTCGCTTATGACATAGTTCTGATTGATGAGACGAGGGTCGGTGTTAACGAGAGGCTGGAGGTCTGGAGACAAACCCTCGAGTCTAAGGGTTTCAAATTGAGCAGGTCTAAGACTGAGTATCTGAAGTGCAAGTTTAGCGTTGAGGCGAGTGAGGTAGGTGGGGATGTGAGGCTTGGATCTCAGGTCATCCCCAAGAGAGATAGCTTTAAGTACCTCGGGTCGGTGATTCAAGGGGACGGGGAGATCGACGAGGACGTCACCAGCCGTATAGGGGCGGGCTGGACGAAGTGGAGGCTTGCATCTGGAGTCTTGTGTGACAAGAAAGTGCCACTGAAATCTGATAGAGCTGTGGTTAGACCGGCCATGTTGTATGGGACAGAGTGTTGGCCGATTAAGAACTCCCATATTCAGAGGATGAGGGTAGCAGAGATGAGAATGCTTAGGTGGATGTGCGGGCACACTATGATAGATAGGATTAGGAATGAAGATATTCGGGAGAAGGTGGGCGTGGCGCCGGTGGACGATAAGATGCGGGAAGCGAGGTTCAGATGGTTCGGGCACGTGCGAAGAAGGAGCCTTGATGCCCCGGTGAGGAGGTGTGAGCGGTTGGCGGTGGTGGGTACGAGGAAAGGTAGAGGGCGGCTGAAGAAGTATTGGGGAGAGGTGATTAGGCAGGACATAGCGAGAATGCAGATTTCCGAGGACATGGCTCTTGATAGGAAGGTCTGGAGGTCTAGCATCAGGGTTGTAGGATAGGGGGTAGTAGAGTTTTTCATTCTTCAGTCCCGCGGTGGGGCGGGTTTGGATAGGATTGATCTTAGAGGGCTTGCGGTCTATGTTGAGCGCTCTCTTCCCTTAGATACTAGCTAACGGTATTGCATGTCACTTATCTGATGGTTTTTATGTTTATGCTACTACTTTCTGTTTTCTATTGGAGTTACTAATGAATTGTCTTTTCGTGTTTATTTCCATCCTCCTAAGCCGAGGGTCTATTGGAAACACCCTCTCTGCCCTTTCGGGGTGAGGGTAAGGCCTGCGTACAGATTACCCTCCCCAGACCCCACTTTGTGGGACTTTACTTGGTAGTTGTTGTTGTTGTAAATTTCATAGAATGACGATGAGACCAACAATGTCATATCGGGAGTACATGTTCGGCCTCTTTGGCCTAACCTACTGACAAGATGAATGTCGTAAAATGTAAATGTTAAAATAGATGAACGAACATATAACATAGGACGAGATCAAAATTAATCATGCCAAACAGAGGTTGCATACATAACACTTAGGATAAATGAGAGAAATAAGTATAAAAGGTTTGGTCATGTCTGGTGCAAACCTCCATAAACACTGGTCTACTGGTGGAACATTATGATGATTAAAAATGATAAAAAGAGACGAGGTAAACCTAAAAGTACATGGCATGAAGTTGATTAAAAAGACCTACAACCTTTCTAAATTAATGCAGATTTAGCTTTAAAAGATGCACAGTAGAAGCAAAGGATAATATATGTGATAGAAAGTAATTATGGTTATCAAGAGTCTTTTTAGATGGTTAAGTAACTTGTATTTCACTAAAGGGGACAAGTGCGCAAATTTTAAAATCTCTAGTCTCAGAGAACCTCTAATTTGTCTTTTGTTCTAACTTTGTAACGGAATGAAATAATCCAAATAGGGTGATGGTCACAAATGATTCATGAAGTCGACCCAACTAGTTATTATGGTTGATTTTGTTGATTGATTGATTGACAAAAGCTTACATATGCATACATAACAGAACTCCATCTCAAAAACTTTATCTGATCTTACAAGCATGATACTTCATAGAAATATTGAATAGGTATTATACAAAGTGGGCTGAGTGTAACATTAACAGATAACTCATCACAAAATCAAAAGTTGTTACTGAGAGATGATAATCCCACAGAATAATGGACAACCAGCTGGTGCAACATGACAGATAAATTATTCCAAAAGAATTGCATCATTGACAGATGAGAATCCATCAGAATAATTGAAAACCAATTTTGTTTTGTTTTTTATATTATAAAACAATTCCTTTGAGTCTCCTCCCCCCCCCCCCCCCCCCCCCCCGCCCCCACCCCAAAAAGAAAAAAGAGGTGTCAAAGGTTAAACAAACAATTAAAATCTGATGGTGCTGACCTATAATTTGCCAATATTAAAGGAACATTTCATGTTTGCTAAAAGGTTCACATACTCAGCCCATAAAAGCTTCCTATCCTTCCTTTTTCCTAGAAGTACAGTGTTACAATACTTACCTATACAATAGTAAAAAGGAATTGGGTGTTTTGACAATATTCGGTCCCAACTGTCATTGAATGAATTCCTAAAAGTTCCATCTTTGTCCAAGAGGTATGTGAATCCACCAATGAGTGCAATTACCTGAGAAAAGGGAAGTAGTCAAATTAAAAAATACAATCAATTACCTGAGAAAAGGGAAGTAGTCAAATTGAAAAATTATATGAGAAAAGGGAAGTAGTCAAATTAGAATTGAAAAATTATATGAGAAAAGGGAAGTAGTCAAATTATAAAATACAATCAACTACCTGAGAAAAGGGAAGTAGTCAAATTGAAAAATTATATGAGAAAAGGGAAGTAGTCTGAAAAGACTAGCAAAAGAACTGACAAAAGTTGGAACTATGGAGAAGCACTCGAGTAAAACATATTAATGACAAGTAGAAGCAAGACTGGACATTTGCATTGCAAATAAGAAGAAGAAGGTGAAGTGAGATAAATGAAACAATAGGGACTAAATGCAGCAATTCAGATATCTAGTATCTTCCAAGAAAAAGACTTGATAGATGAAGATTTAATATACAACAACAACCCAGTGGAATCCCACAAGTGAGGTCTGGGGAGGGTAGTGTGTACGCAGACCTTACCCCTGCTCCGGAGGAGTAAAGAGGATGTTTCCGATAGACCCTCGGCTCAAGAAGATGAAAAGAGACAGTAGAGCAATAATAGCAAAGGAAGCAAGAAAGATAACATATGTAATGTAATAACCAAAAAATATATAGAAAAGCAATAACAATAGGCAGTAACAATGGCACTATACTACAGACACAATGGAGTAATATGGATACAACAAGAGCCACTAACATCCTGAGACACTACACTATCGGATTAGCCTCCTACGACCTAACTTGCCGCCCTAAAGAAGTAATATGGACACAACTGAAGCCACTAGCAGCCTAAGGCAAAACACAGGCTAGCCTCCTACCTCCTAACCTACAACCTTAATGCTCGTCCTTCACAACTTCCTATCAAGGGTCATGTCCTCGAAAATTTGAAGCCGCACCAGGTCGTGCCTGATCACCTCTCCCCCAAGAATTGACTGAAATGAAAGAGTAATACACGAGTATTATGCAATAGGAAGATCTCAAATATCAGGGCTAAAGAAGTTGCGCTCTACAATGTCCACCGTGAGAGAAAGTAATTATTGATTCTCTAGATCAAGAGTACCTTTCAACATTGAGATAGGGTAACACAAAATTTTGGATTCTCTCCAACTATCTTTTATCTTTCACAGATATTTCTGATTCGTTAGTGTTTCATTGGACACAAATTGATAACAAGCACGACAACAAAAGTATTATGAACACATATACATCGTTTCACATTTATTTATTAATATTAATGACTTCGGGAAGATATCTTACGTTGTCAATAAGCTACATAACCGTACATGTTTTAAGTTCTAATTAGATACGCCAATTTGATGGATCTAAAGAAGACTCAATCAGGTCCGGATGTTGGAACATTTGCTTCATTAAGTTCCAGTCAACCTCCTCAATGACTGAATGAACAATTTGGAAAGATCATGAAACCAAAAGTTATAAGTGGTTTAGTTTATACAATTACATATCAAAAAGCCTCTTTGAATTCTATGGTTTTTGACTAGCACACCTATAACCTATTAGTTCCTCCACTCTGACATAGCCATTCTGAGATGTAGCACAGGAGACTAGGAATTTTACTGAAGATAAGCTATCTATGGGACTTAGAAGAGATTGCAAAGAAGGAGATCTCCTGGAGACATAAATCAAGAGTGCAGTGGTTACAACAAGGGGACAAAAATAAAACATTCTTTCACATGGTGGCAAATGCAAACAGGAGGTTCAACACTATTGACAAGCTCAACATCAATCGGGTCCGGTTGAGGATTTAATAACAATTAAAAGTGAGATTATTGATTTCAATCAGCTACTATATAGTGAACCTGAGGCATGGAGGCCTGATTTACTCACCTCCAATGTCCTCAAATTAATGCTACAGAAAAGCAGTGGCATCAAAGGGATTTTGAAGAACAAGAGATTTTAGAAGGTATTAAGGCTTGTGCAATTGAGAAGGCTCCTAGTCCTGATGGATATACTATGGATTTCTTTTACATTGCTGGAAAATTATAAAAGAGGACCTGATGAACACTTCTCAGAATTTCCGCTCTAAGGAATATTTTGAAAAGAGTTTCAATGCCACCTACATAGCACTGACTCCTAAGAAGGTTGGGGCAGCAGAATTAAAGGACTCCAGACCTATCAGCCTTACTGGAAGTGTCTACTAAATTATCTCCAAGGTATTCACAGAAAGGTTGAAGAAAGTGATTCGTCGACTCTCAACAGATGGCCTTTTTGGGGAGAGGGGGGGGGGGGGGGGGGGGGGGGGGGGGGGGACAGGAGTTCTTTGCAAATTAAATATTCAAAAGGCGTTTGATCACATCGATTGGAAATATCTCCTTAAGCTCCCGGAAGATATGAGATTTGGCAGCAAATGGACTAAGTGGATACAATTCTGTATCAGTAATGTCTGATTCTCGGTCCTCGTGAGTGGCTCCGTAGAAGGCTTCTTCCCATCTCAGAAAGGCTTAAGACAGAGAGATTCTCTCTCACCATTCCTATTCATTATAGCCATGGAAGGATCGAATAGCATGATCAAGAAAGCAAATACTGAAGGTTGGTTTAGGTGTTTCAAGGTGCTTAACAATGTCAGAAGTAACCTCGATTACACACCTACTATATGCCGATGACTCACTGATTTTTGGTGATGCCAAAGTGGAACAAGATTCTCACATGAGCTTGATTCTAACTGTGTTTGAAGCAGCTTCAGGTTTACATGTCAACAGGAGGAAATCCCAGCTTTCGACAGTGAATATTGTCCCAAACATCCAAAGATTGGCAGGCTAGGTTGTGAGCTGAGGAACCTACCAACAACATACTTGGGGTTACAATAAGGGGCTAAGAACAAGTCCAAAGAGATATGGAATGGAATCCTAGAAAGGTGTGAGAAGAAACTATCCAAGGGGAAAAGCAATTACCTATCTCTAGGAGGAAGGGTTGCCCTGGTTAATAGTATCCTTGATGCTCTCCCAACATACATGATGTCTCTCTTTCCCATGCAAGTAAATGTTGGAAAGAGAATTGATGCTTTGAGGAGGAATTTTATCTGGCATGGAAACAACGAGAAGAGAGGTTATTATCTAGTTAAGTGGGAATCTCTAACATGCAACAATAAGGAAGGGGGTTGGGAATTAGAAAGTTAAGGCAGCATAACAAAAGCCTATAGATGAATGGGTGTGAAGATTCCCTCTAGAAGACCAAGCTCTATGGAGAAATATGGGTTAGCAAGTCAGTGGTGCACAATCTGTTACCAGCTAATATGGAGTGAGTGTTTGGAAATCAATAAGAACCCTTTGGCAAGACTTTGCAAGCAACATTAGATTTAAAGTTGGGAATGGTTTGAAAATCTCCTTTTGACATGATGACTGGATTGGTAATGGACCACTCAAAGAGAGCTTCCCTGATATTTTCAGTTTGGTGCAACAACCTGATGCAACTTTAGCTGGAAGTAGATGGAACCTAACCTTTAGAAGGTTCCTAAATGATTGCAAGTATAATGACTGAGTTCCTCAAAATGCTACACAACTTCTGGGAAATCACTGAACACGAGGACAAGATGGTATGGGCCAGTAACAACATAGAATGTCCTCAGTAAAGTCAACCTACATGACTTAAACAGAAGTGACCAGCATTATGGGTTATGGCACTGGAAACACTTATGCAAGATGAAAATACCCCTAAAGGTGACAATTTTCTGCTGGTTAGTGGTAAAACAGGTTGTACTGACTCATGACAACCTGATGAAGAGAGGATTGCCTGTGTTCAAGATGTTTTTTCTGCTGAATTGAAAATGAAACAATAAGCCATTCAGGTCACCGATAGACTATGGCAATTGTTCATGAGCATGAAAGGTTTAAGTTGGTCAATGCCAAGGAGAACTGATGAGATGTTGGCATGTTGGAATGCCGCTGGTATAGGCACAGGTCAAAGGGGGCGGTGGAACATTATCCCAATATGTATTTGGTGGAAAATTTGGAAGGAGAGACACTCAAGATGCTTTGAAGATTTTGCTAACCATGAAGAAAGGATCAAGATGAATTGTATATTTTAGTTTTATTTTTGGTGCAAAGAAGCACTGGTACAAGATGTAGAATCTATAGTAGATCTCATTGATTCCTTGTAGCTGACAAGATTGGTTTTTGTCAATTTTTGGGGTCTTGTAAGCATGTTACCCCTTAGCACAATCTTTGTGCAAGGGCTCTCTCTTTTAATATATTGAAATTTGTTACATCCTAAAAAAAAATTGATGTTAATGGCCTTGGTTTGTCGAAAGAGTGTAACCACTATTTGCTGACGCATGGTTTATTACATTTCTTCCGTAACCTGAGGAGAGGTTGTAAAGGAAATTTTTAGGGATGGAGCTTTTAGTCTAAGTAAATGGTAACTGAGAATTTCCAAAAGCAGAATTTAAGAAAATTCTAATTGAAAATAGCATTTTGGAAACTAAAAACACTGAAAGTTTTCAAGAATACTCCATTTTTAATGCTTGAAGGTGATAGTTCTCTTTATGGCTGATGAGAATCGAAGAACTTTTGTAGAGTCCAACAAAATTATTTTTCTGTCCATAAAGTATGCACTTGCAACGGCTACGGCGCTATGCACTTGGGAAGTATGTTCTTAGGTTGGCAATTGTTCTGTTCTTTCTTGTCCTCACTTTAAGTACTTCAAAGTTCTGTTAAAAAAATTACTGAAGATTTCACTCGTGTTCACTGATTCAACATAGTTATCTAGAGCCCGTTTGGATGGGCTTGTTTTAAGTGACTTTTAAGCCAAAAGCCATAAGTTAGAAATTCTAGCTTTTGGCTTTTGGGTTAATTTTTGTCATTTTAGCTTAAAACAAGTGCTTAAAAGCACATTTTTACTTTATCCAAACACTACAAAATGGCTTAAAAGCACTTAAAATAAGCCAATCCAAACGGACTCCTAGTATCCTTCTTGTGGTTGTATGAGATTTGGGAGAAGTTCAGGGATTGTGTTAAACCTATTCAGCCCTTCAGCAGCAAATTCATAGAATGTGTTACACCTACTTAGCAGTTAACGTGCAGGCGTTATACTATGTCTAGTTCCAATATCATGTTTAAACACTCAGTTTTCATAGTTGCCAAGTTTTCTCCTTGAAATGAACTTCATTCTCTCAATAACCTTTCAAAAGCTTGACCTTCTATGCCAATATAAAATCCGGTAAGGTTGCAAATGGACTTCCTGTTTGCATTTGCCACCATGTGAAAGAATTTTGTATTTTTTCCCCTTGTTGTAACTACTGCACTCTTGATTTCTGTCTGTAAGAGATCTCCATCTTTGCAATCTCTTCTAAGTCCATAGATAGACTTGCCCTCTGCAGCATCTTATCTTCATTAAGAATCCTGGTCTCTTGTGCTACGTGTAGTTCTAATATGATGTTTAAACACTCAGTCTTCATAGCTGCCAAGTTTTCTCCTTGAGATGAACTCCATTCTCTCAATTTACCTTTTAAAAGCTTGAGCTTCTATGCCAAGATGAAATCTGGTCTTCCAAGGATACTAAAGGAAGACCACCACAAAGCTACCATTCTCCTCGACTCCCAACCACCAATTCTCAAATTGAAATATGATTTTGAATTTTCCCCGTCACCACAATTGAGAAGAATAGGGGTGTGGTCAGAAGTAGCTTTGGTCACTGATTGTCTGATGCTCCTAAAGCTTTCATCCCAATCTGAGGAGAATAAAAACCTATCCAATTGGGAGGCAATGACAGAGTTATTGCCTTTGGACCATGTATACCTTCCTTCAATTAAAGGAAGATCAAGAAGCTCTAAATCGTAGATGAAGTTGGAGAAATCAGTCATGGCCCTTGTTGTGATGTTGTTATTTCTTCTTTCCTCCATAAACCTGGTGATATCAAAAATCACCACATATTACCCAAGGTCCATTAAAAGGTTCCTCGGGAGGCAGTAGCTTCCCACAAGACATTCCTTCTTTCTGATCTACGGTGTCAAGTGCCATAAAAAATTATTCCTCTAGGATACAAAATTGCAAACGCTGGTATAACTTCCCACATTAATCACCTCCCCCCTCCAAGTTCTACTGTCCCATAGAACCACAACATCCCTTTGGTGCTACTAGCCTCCAAACACCCAAATCTAAACATGTACCCCCAAATCTCTTTCACGAACCCTCGGACATCACCCTCTAATTTGGATTCTTGCAAGCAGCAAATATCAGCCTTCTAGTTCTCTATTAATGACTTCACAATAGATCTTTTATCCCTTTTATTCGATTCCCTAACGTTCCATGAGTTAATTTTTACCTTCGTTGATAATAGTTGATGATGGATTCCCCTCCTGCTTCTACTACTGGATTCAGGGAAGTCAATGTTATCAAAGCGAAAAGCACAAAAAAGCTTTAAGTTCTGTTGGGGCTTTAAGCGCAAAGCGCTAATAAAACATGGCCTTTAATTTAGAAAAAAGGCGCAAATAGAGAAAACTACTAATATGTATGTGTAATCCAAGACTAGTATCTACAAGCATGAATGCAAATATGTGGACAAAGAAATTAAGGAAAATTTACTATAAAGTGAAACATCAATTGTTTAGTGTCGCCTCTTCAAGACTACGCTCATTGGCAAGGAAAAGTATGTCTTAGAGCCTTGATGAAAGCACTGAAGTGCCCACTAAGTGACGCAAAGCACTCAACATGTTTGACCCTCGCTTCAGGGCTTAAGCACGCTTTAAGCGCGCCTTTGATAACATTGAGAGAAGTTTATGTTGAAAACAAGATTTTGAAATTCCATGCTCCCATTTCTCTTTTTCGGAGTCGATACTAAATTAAGTATTTCTTTTTTTTGTAACACGCGTCTATCAATTTTCATGAACAGACAAAGCTTCTCCCTCGAACCCCTGGAAATTCACCCCATATGCTTTGCGCATCTTCGTTACATTTTTGTGTACCCAGAAGGAGGCTTCCATCTCAGCCTCTAAAATTGGAAATCCAGAGGTTGTACTTCATCAACTGACCATGTATTCCGGTCCTCGTAGTCCACCAATTGTTGGTCATCTATTGGAGGATGAGTGAGAGGAATGATTTCTACACCAAACTAGTTTGACCTTCTTCTTCTTGAGCGCCAATGTACGAGCCAACTCGTCTGTCATGGCTGTATCTAGCATTGCCTCTTCTCTCGAAGAAGAAGCAGATGAAATTTCAATGGCCCTTGTGATTTGGTTTACGTCAAATTCCTCCTCCATCGGGTCAAATCTATCTTCTGGGTAAAGAAGTGCAAATTTGTTGAGAAGTAATATGTTTCTCCAATCTGGGCTTTTTATCAAATCCAAATAAGGTTTTGTATTAAAAGGAGTATTGGGTCTTTCTATAATAGGCCCAATAGTTAGCTTTGGGGCAGCTAGAAGCCCCTTCTTTAATAAGACATCTCCCATAAAAATGGTCCCACATGCCCCTCCATTATACCGGTCGTCGGGGATTCAAACCTAATCGGAATAGAAAAAATTACTTTGTTTTTCTCCACCTCTATGACTCTTGGGATTATTCCAAATGGCCCCTCCTTTGTTTCAATCCAGCCTCCGCATTTGTCTCTGATTTTGTTGAAGATTTTTTGGGACCAAAGATACGGAGGAATCCCAACAATCTCACTCAAACCCAATCAAGTTTTGCTGCAGTCGGAAAGCAACCGACTGTCGGTGCCACCATTCCAGAGTCCGCAATAAATTCCTCCATCTTGATATGATCCGCCATTTTTCTTACGGGGAACTAAAACAAGAATTTCGATCCGTGCATTTCGTACATTTGTATGCCTCGAATATTGCTCCATTTGTTACTGACCCATCTCCTAACGTTGGAGAGCGCGGGTAGCTCCTTCGAGACGCTGAAGCTTCCAACCAAACATCCACTCAGCAAATCCTTATCAGAAATTTCAGGGCCTTGAACAATTACATGTTTATCCATGAAAATTTGCACGGTTGATGTCGAAGCCCCCTTGGGTTCCCATTTATCAGTCTTGAAAGCTTCAAAATAAGAGTCGTTAGCTACTGGAATAGCACGTCGTCGCCTATGCACGACTGGGACCACCTTATTAATGAATATCTCTATCTTTAATGTTGCATATTTCCAACCCACACTGAATGCTGCTTCTAGGAGTATTATGACTGCTCTTCGTTCACCCGTATTGCTAGTACACTTATGTATCTGCCAAAATCGTTGTATTTCTTTGTGCAAAAGAAGTTATATACGCGGTCAGACTAGTCTTCCATCTCCTGATTTCATTCACCCTCCCTTCAAATGAAGTATGCACAATCTTGCAAACCCACAACATGACACTCCGGCTAAGAGTCATCTTTCTCATGAAATTCTTCTTGTGTTTCACCCATTCGTACCAGACCTCTGCACCATTTGTAATTTCAGCAATATCAAAGGACTTCTCACCGATAATAAGGTAAATTTTGTTAACAATGATTCTAAGTAAAAGAGACGAAAACAAAGTTTTTGAGCCAATCATCAAGACATGATTGATAAAAAAAACTAAGTGAAACCAAGGAGAATAACACCGCAAAGAAACAAAAGAGCCACCGGAGAGAGATTTTAGACTCTCTACTTGTAACTAGTGCCTAGGAGCATTTTTTGCTTTAACATCAATTTTTTACACTATGAACATCTTCAGAAACACTGGCTTTCCATAATTTGATCCTTAACCACACAAACCGCCCTATAAATTCTAGCACAAGCACTTTTGCGCACTGACCATAGAGAAGCTTCTCAAAGAAGAGCTAACTGGTCATAAAATGCAATATTACCACTGGAACACTTGAAAGAGGCATAAAATCTTTTACTTACAGTTTGCACAGCCAAAAACCCAAGAAAAACATCCCTAGCCACAAAAAGTCTGAATTTTGTTTTGCGCCAATTTCCGTCCTCCAACTTGGCCACTCGAAGATGAAATTGAGCCTTACAAGTTGTGCAATGCGAAAATGCAAACCCTTCCTGCATAAAAATCAAGGGGTTACAACTGAAAGCTTTATCACAAATTAGTAACCCATATTCAACTAGTAGGAAAGAAAATATCTAACTTTGACAGATCTCCAATGATCAAGGCAAGAGCGATGCACATATTGTTGGGTGCCTTTGCACATGCAAGGACATATCAGTTCATCGTCTGAAAACAACAGCACAATCAGGCTGAAGGAAAAAGTCCGCCGTACAATTTAGCATTTAAATACAATAATGTAAGCTCATCATGGCTGTAAAATGTCCCACTAAGATCAGCTAACCTATCCAAAAAGGGAAACGCAGATTCTTCAGAAAAATGGTTTCAGAAGTGGTAATAATGCTAAAGTAAAAGCAAATAGATCATTGCAAATGCAGCCTAAGGTATTGATTAGACTATTTGAAACATTAAATATTGTCAACATGACAAAAGCCTGTATCTTCATAAAAAAACAATACTCTCACATGAGAAAATAGTAATCTGATGAAAACGAAAGTTGTAACATGAGGAACGCTTCACACAATCCCTGGAAATAAAAAGAAAATGATGCCCCATTAGGAAGACCAAAACCGCAATAAGAATAGGGTTTCTCCAGAACAAAAAAATTTCACTATGGCTTTTAATTCATTATAAGCAAATGAGAAGACACAACTGTTTCAAGCACCATCACCTTATGGGCTATTCACATTTCAATCGAAAGGTAAATAGTTGCAATAACCGTTCAAAGTTCTGAGAATCGAGTAAAAATAAGAGGATCAAAACTAAATTATCCCTTGTTCCGGTTTCATTTGAAGCTAAGCAGTGGCAAGAAAGAACATAAATTGAGATTTACTCAAAGATAACATATAAAAATACCATCATCGCCATCACATTCGAGACAAATTCGACAGCAAGGTAAGGAACCAAGTTCGACATCTTCATCATCCTTTATTATCTCATTCGAAGGCGGAGGCACGTCCACATGCTCATGTTCATTTTGATGAAGCAGAGGATCGGATTCATTAGGGTTCCACTCCTCTCCCACTACCTCCAGCTCTAATTCACTTTTCATTGGACGGAGCCTCTCTCCAATCCTCAATAGTGGACGTACAGCCGTACAGAATCCTCCTTCCGCAAACTGTTTATCGCAATCCGGGGGAAATGAATTGAAACAAGGAGAATAATTATAATTATACAAATAAAATATTTTTACATTGATATAAGAGGGTTTGCAGGGAGGGTTGCTTGGAATGGAATGAAGCACCACAAGGAGAGGGCTGCACGATGTTGGGCGTGTTTGGGACTAGCTCATGTTGTGTCCAATTTGCTTTTAGCATGCCCATTAAAAAAAAAAAATTCTATACAAAAATACTTATTATGACTACACTAATGTGAGGAGTAAGAAAATTTTCTAAGTATATGTACATAGGGGTTATTTTTTGAATTCTTTCTTGATTACATAACTTGACACTTATTTTGAACCAAAATGAAAAAAGGAAACTGGACACTTATTTTGAATCGGAGGGAATATAAAGGAAAATGTTTTTCGACAAAATGTTTTCTTGAAAAACAAGTAGTAATTTTATTCATTTTCTGGTATTTGGTACGCAAACCAAGGAAAATATTTTCTCAAGAGTATTTATAAATAATTTTGATACAATGAACACGAAGCCATAAACTTTCGAACCAACAACCTTCCGAACCCACAAAATTCATAAACTTCTAAATTGCAAAACTTTCGGAACCGCGAAATTTCGAACCCGTAAACTTCGAAACACATAAACCTCTGAACTCATATCTTTGGAATTTGTAAAATTTCGGACCTGTAAACCGAAAGATGAAAAAAGTAAAACTAAAAATATATTTTAAAAAAATATTTTTTCT
>MDKH01177302.1:0-14182 GCA_005239495.1 Nicotiana undulata | reverse complement strand
TAAGTTCAGCAATTACAAACAACTTCAGGCTCGTCTACTAGAATGCTGAAGTTTGCGTGATTGCCTTTGCTATTTCAGGCCCATATGCCTGAAGTTTACACGAAAAATGAGTACGCTTGCAATTTTTTTTGCAAAGTGGGTATAAATTAAAACGTGACCCAAAAAGCGAATATAGATGCAAATGCCCCATACTTGGCCCATTTATGAAAGGATCAACACTTCCTGTTTGAAAGGGAATGATGGAAATTAAAGTACAACCATTAAATATTTTCATATGATTGGGATATTATTTTCTCATTTTCGGAAATAAAATACAACATACTCGAAAGTTACATAATAACTAAAAATCTATATTATAAGACAACAATAAAAATCTGAATATAAATGGAAACATAATTAATAGAAGTAGTTTAATAAATCTTATGCTCAAATCTAAATAAATCATAGGCAAATCTAATCTATATATCTACATTTAAATTAATATTTATATGTGTATTGGTAGCTATATCTATATTGATCCACCCATAGATTTTTTCTATATTAGCTAGAAATATAGAGGTAACAAATTAACTAAAAATTATAATTAAAAAAATACAAAAATATAGAAAGAAATAGATTGAGATAACCTGTGAGTATTTAGCAAAACTATGTTAAAATTATTAAAAATTTACTATTAGAAATGAAAGTGAAAGGCTAATTGAATTTGAACGTAGAAAGTTGTTAAAACTATGATTAGAATGCTCAAAGTATGGATACTATCACGAAATTGAAGTCTTATTTATGAAATACAAAAACAAATTTCTAATAGTAATTATACTAATGAAAATCAAAAATTAAATTTGTATTAAAGCTAAAAGGAAAGAAAATTGACATAAGAAATAAGTTGACAGTGAAAATATTACTACAACATTTAGATATAATGTGTTCAAACCACTAAGAAAATATTTTTCTATGACTAATATCTGAATTGAGTATAGTTAGTATAAGTTTAAAAGCATAGCATAATTTTTTGAAACTGAGTTTCAATTTAGAAGATAGAATGATAAGAATTATTTGAATTTGAGATGAGATTTTTTTTATTTCATAAATTTTTATTTTGTAAATTGTACGGAAAGAAATAAAATGACAGTAAACATATTACTACATACATATAATATGTTCAAACAATTAAGAAATTATTTTTCTAATATTAAAATAAAATTGTAAGAATATAAAATAACTTTCTAATATAGGTAATATTATTAATGAAAATAAAAAAAAATTAAATTTATATCTTAAAACTTAAAAAAGAAATTTAACTGCATCTAAATCAAAATAATTATAAGAGAACTCAATACATTTGGAACATAATCATCAAACAACTTATGTATTAATATTTTAGCCTACATCAATTTTACAATTTAAAATAAAAATATGATATTATTTTGGTTATAGGTAAAAAATTAATATAAAAACTAATTAAAATTTATAGTAGGGAAGAGAATGTATTAAAATAGAGATAGTGTGAGGGTACTTATACATTAAAATTAATTTAAAAATAAATAAATGGAAAATTTAAATTATAATTAATAATATTACAATAAATTTAAATAATTAAAAAAGTTACGAATTAGAGGATACAAGCATAAAAATATACCAAATTTCAAGAAAAAAATATTTCTATTTATTAAATACTATTAAAAGAATAATAAGCAAGATATTTAATTTAATTATTAAGCCAAAATATTATATGATTGTACAATAATATTAAATAATATATAATAATAACTATAAGAAAAAAACAAAAGAAAAAAGAATTTGTGTACAAATAATATGATGATAAGACATATTTAACTTTTAGATAAAAATAAAGTGATAGTAAGAAGTTTGTTAAAATAATATGATTTATTGTGCTCAAACAAGACAGATCACAACATGATATGTTTAGTATTTTTTAATATTGGCAGCGAAACGAAATGCAAGACTAAAATCAAGGGGTTAGGTTGCTACAAATATAAAAAGAATAGGTTATGCACTACGAGATTTGAACAATAATTTCATATGCTACTTCATAATTAATATCTAATGTTATATAATTTTTATCTGAGAGGTTTATATTTTAAGGTTATTTGCACACGATTCAAACAACCTACATCACAATTTAATGTAATTTGTGTCCGCAGATCGCGCGGATACTAATACTAGTTATAAATAGTACGAAGTAAAAATATTTGAAATCAAAGACAAAGTCCTAAAATTTTTTACCATATACGATTTTTTGGCCCATAAACTTATGAGCAACGTAAAAATTGTACAGGACGTCTTATTTGGTCGCTCTCATTTAACCTCTACCCACTTTAATTTTGTTTTGATTTGTACCCGCTTTAAACAACTTTATGCTAATGCATGCTGAAGTTATTTATCCTATAGTCTACAGTTTTGTCGTGAGTGTTATCCGAAACTTCAGCCTAAACATGCTGAAGATATTTAGTTCACTTGCTAAAATTTCAATTTAAACATGCTGAAGTTATTTAGTTCATTTGCGAAAACTTCAGACTAAACATGCTTAAGCTTTTGTCTTGCAGTATGTAATTTTCTAATGAGTTTTTGTTAATGCATGCTGAAGTTATTTAGTTCATTTGCGAAAACTTCAGACTAAACATGCTTAAGCTTTTGTCTTGCAGTATGTAATTTTCTAATGAGTTTTTGTTAATGCATGCTGAAGTTATTTAGTTCATTTGTTAAAACATGCTGAAGTTTTATCCTGCAGTCTACAGTTTCGTCAATAGTCCTGAAGAGCAAGATCGTCTTTTTACAATGCTTTTAACAAAAAATGGGTATGGATGCGAACGGAAAAATAAAACGGGTATAAGTGAAAAGGGGACTATTAAATAAGGCACCCCATGCAATTTTTACCCTTAAGTGCATGAGACCATTAGTTGCAATTCAGGCCTATTTGGCCTTAAGTGCATCTGAAATGCAAATTTTTCACTTCAGACTTTTTTTTTATTCAGACCCGACAAGTCTGATGTTAATCATAAAGTGGGTAGACTTGTAAATTTTTTTGCAATGTGATTATAGGTTCAATTGTAATCCTAAAACCGGGTATACATACAAAAGCCCCATCAGCAACTAATAATTCATGAAACGAAGACATTAATGACATATCTTGATCGTTTTAGTGTGCTTGATATTTTCTTACCAAAATTGAAAGAATTAAATATGTCCATATCTACCATATTAATCATGGTTAAGACACACTAATTTAGGAAAATGAAAAATGTGTTACGCATTCAAAGAAGGAAATTGAAGAATTAAAAACAATAGGAGACTGAGAGGAGCTAGATGCAAGATTTCTAGCACCACTCTTTATATAATATTCTAATTGTGGTCCAGAACCATTGATATTTATAAATAAAAAATCAAGCATATTCTTCTGCATATAGACAAGACAAACAATAAAGAAATCAAGATTTTTTTATTCTTTAATAATTTTTTATTGAACTAGAGGACAGCGGAGTAATAAAAATGTCACCTATTCTTCTCCCCAATGAATAAAAAAAAGCACTAATCATCAATCTCTATACAGACCAAAGGACCGTTCGGTGCACAAAACATTTCACATTCAGGTAAAGTTCGAAAAAAGACCGCACTCTAAGAGTTTGATGTAGACAATTTACTCTAATACAACGATTAGTGGCTGTTTACACGACTCGAACTCCTGACCTATAAGTCACATAAAGACAACTTTACCGTTACTCCAACTATATATTTCTTTTTTTATAATAGTTCGATCGCATCTCAACTATTTTATTAAACTCGTTATATTTCATCAATACATATATTATAAAACTTTGCCATAAAAAAATGTTTAATATGTGAAGATGATCTTCAAGATTTATTTTCATGTGATTGAAGACTAGACAATGAACAAGTGAAAATTATTATATTCACAAAGTAGAATATAAAATGATGCTAATTTCTACCAACTTGACAAATATATCATTCCCTCTCATAACTCAAGTGAGTCAAAAGAAAACCATCAATTTAAGATCCAAATATTCCACAAACAAAACCACCATTTTACCATTCCATCAAAAAATGGATCAAGAATCACTTCCTCCTCATGTTCTAATCTTTCCTTTACCATTACAAGGTCCTGTAAATTCCACGTTCAAACTTGCTGAACTTCTTTGTTTTTCAGGCCTACATATTACTTTTCTTTTAACTGAAAATATCCATAATCGTCTTGTTTCTCATACAAATATTAGTTCAAGATTTGAACGTTTTCCTGGTTTTCAAATCAAGACAGTTTCAGATGGTTTACCTAAAGATCATCCACGTAAAGGTAGTAAATATATGGAGTTATTTGATTCTTTGAAATGTAAAACAAAGCCATTGTTTAAAGATATGTTGACTTCTGGTTGTCTAAGTTCTGATGGGAAAAGAAGACAAGTTAGTTGTATTATTGCTGATGGAGTTTTGGGATTTACTTGTGACGTTGCTAATGAAATTGGGATTCCTATTTTTAGTATTCGTACTATTAGCCCATGTTGTCTTTGGATCTTCTTTTGCCTTCCTCAACTCATTGAATCTGGTGAATTTCCTTTCAAAGGTTAGTAAATCTTTCTTAACTCTATTACTAGTCGCAGAACCGTTTTCATGATTTAAACTTGATGAATTTATCGTGTTAAATTCTTAATATTGACTTTATTTTGCTCTTTGAGATTTGAGATTTAGATATGCGTGATATTTCTCCTATATATTTACATTTCGTGTTAAAAATACTTAGTTCCTCCGTTTCAAATTAGATGAGATACTTTCCTTTTTAGTCTGTTCCAAAATAAACGACACATTTTTAAATTTAGAAATAATTCAACTTTATATTCTTCATTTTACCTATTTTACCCTTAATGAAAAGATTTTATACCATACAAACCGTCATGGCTCCACAACGCTTAAACTTTTAAGATCACAAGTTTTAAAAATCTTCTTCTTTTTCTTAAACTTCGTGCCGATTCAAACTACCTCAATCTAAATTGAGTTAGCTACATGTCTCTGACTAGTAGGGTTAACTCTAGTGTGAGCAGCTTATATTTTACTTTTTTGTCATTTACAATTATTTCTTGTATGAGTTAATATAGGATAGATTATTGAACCCTTTGTTATATCCTCGAGCTACATAGTTCATAAAAATAGGGGCGCAAAAATTACACAATATATATAAGGTTATTGGATGGTTGTTTCCCGCGGTTCATTATTGGATTGTTTTCATTGATATCATGTTTGTTTTCAGTTCATGAAGTTATATCGTGTGATGTTGTAAACCCGTTATAATTCTATTATTATATAACCATTAAAAAAACTCAATTTTTTTTTAACTATGGAGTTGGTGGTTTATGCGCGGTTACTTATTTCGTTTACCCATTAAACCACAATTAATAATATAGTGTATCCAAATATTGTATTCATTAATACAGTACAATACAATACTATACTATATTGTATATTATGAAACCATGGGTAATGACCGTCCAAACTGGCTATTAGTAAACTTCCTACCTCCGCAACTGCATAAACTTTTTTTTTTTATCTAAATAAATATGTTATCAACTCTCGTTCCGAATCCACCAACTCTAGCTTCTATGTTCGAATCTATCAATGCCTATTTTTAAGCATAATCTTAAACTGTGTTGTACTACTCTGAACATTTGAAGGTGATGACTTGGATGAGCCAATCAAGAGTGTGCCCGGAGCTGAAACTTTTCTCCGGCGACGTGACCTACCGGACTTTTGCCGCACCGGCGATTTGACCGACTCAAATGTCCAACTCTACAAAACAGAGGGTCAAGAAAATTCACGTGCTTATGGACTTATACTCAACACATTTGAAGAGCTAGATGGAAATCTTCTATCTCAAATGCGAATTGTATGTCCAAACATATACCCTATTGGACCACTCCATGCACATTTAAAGAAGAAGCTAAGTGAGGAAAACAATTCATTGCCACCATCTTCAAATAGTATATTTGAAGAAGACAAAAGTTGCATTAATTGGCTAAACAATCAGCTACCGAACTCGGTTATATATGTAAGTTTTGGAAGTATAGCAACAATGACAAAAGAACAACTCATGGAATTTTGGTATGGTTTGGTTAATAGTAAGCAAAGATTCTTGTGGGTTATTCGGTTGGATTCTGTCGCCGGAGATGATTGGAAAAACAAGATTCCCGTGGAATTAACAGAGGGTACGAAAGAAAGAGGTTATATTGTGGGGTGGGCTCCACAAGAAGAAGTATTGGCACATCCTTCTGTGGGCGGGTTCTGGACTCATTGTGGATGGAATTCGATTCTTGAAACTGTATACGAAGGTAAGCCAATGATTTGTTGGCCTTATTTTATGGACCAACAAGTGAATAGTAGGTTTGTGGAAGCAGCTTGGAAACTAGGGTTAGACATGAAGGATACATGTGATAGAGAAATAGTTGAGAAAATGGTGAAGGATTTGATGGTGATTAAGAAAGAAGAATTCTTGGAACGAGCAAATCAAATGTCAAATTTTGCTAAGAATTGCTTGAAAGAAGGTGGATCGTCTTACTCTAATTTTGAACGTCTCGTGAATGATATAAAATCCTTAAGTGATAAAGTTCGTCATCACTGAAATGACCTTGAAGATGTTATATTTGTTTTTTTTCCCACTTAGGGTATGCGCACATTTGATACAACTATGATTTATGCTCTAGAAAATAAGGAAATAATGAAGATGATATTTAGGGTAGGATTTGTGCTTGGCGCATTGCATGAAGATGGTGTTTTTTTTTTCCTTTCTTTTTTGATGTATTTTCAACATGAGTTTGAGGCTCTGTTTGGTATAACGGAAAATATTTTTCGTGAAAAATATTTTTTTTGGAAAATAAGTAGTAATCTTATTCATTTTCCGGTGTTTGGTACGCAAATTAAGAAAAATATCTTCTCAAGAGTATTTATAAATATTTTAGATATAATAAACATGAGGTCATAAACTTTCGAACCAACAACCTTCCAAATCCACAATTTTCATAAACATCCAAACTGAATGAAAAAAATGTTTTTGGCGGAGCGGAGGGTGGGGGAGAGGGGGGGAGGGGGGTGGCGGCACAGAAAAGAGAAAAAAACAAAAATTTGAAAATTGAAAAAAGAAAAGTTAAGAAAATACTTTTTTTTTTGTACGGGGGAGGGGGGATAGTAGGGTGGGTAGTGACGGAAAAAATAATTAAACTTAAAAAAAAAAAAAGATTTTTTGGAGAGAGGGGTGTGGTTGGTGGGTGTGGGGGTGCGGGAGTGTGGGGTGGGTTGGTGAGGGTGGGGAAGGTTGAGACTTGAGAAGGAGTTTTGGAAAATGTTTCCCTTCCCTTGATTAGGAAAACATTTCCTTCAATTGATGAAAAATATTTTCTAAAATATTTAAACCAACCAAACATGAAAAAATTGGACCATCATACCAAACACACACTAAGATTTTATCCACTATTTACACAATTCGATCATTTAATTGCTAACTGCATATAACTGTTACACTAATTATATATTGTGATTTGGTAACATAAAAACAAATGTATATAACTACTCTATTAGAGCGATCAAATTATATTATTGAACATGTAATTTTTCTGACGGGTACAAAGCTTAAATTCTTTCAAAATAATTATATTGAACATGTAATTTTTCTTAAGTGTACATAGCTTAAATTCTTTCAATATATTTTTCTTCTTAACCACTCCTTGAGTAAGAGAACTGCGGACTAGTTAGACTCATCCTAGTATCTCCTTTAATTAAGATGAACAGATTTCACCTTCTGAAATAAGAACAACAAACCCATTTTAATCTCACTAGCGGGTTATGGGGAGGGTAGTCTATACGCAGATCTTACCCTTTTTTTTTTCCTCGAAATCATTCATCTATTAATTCATAAAAGACGAGATATGTCCAAACGAGCGTACAACCTCATTTACAATCCAACTTGGGAACAGTGGCGGAGCCAAGATTTTCATTAAGAGGAGTCAAAATATAAAGAATAAACTCATCAAAAAATCAAGGGGTGCCATCATATAGTACATATACATACATTTTTTTAAATTATCGAGCTAAACAGTATAATATTTTGAAAAAGAGGTGTCGGTTGATACCACTTGGATGCATGTGGCTCTGTCATTGCTTGGGAGTATATTTTCCCCAAAAAACACCATATACGAAAGAAATCGAGAACACGCAGATCTTACCCTTGTCTTTCGAAATGATAAACACCGTGATATAACATTAAGAAGAGATTGATGAACAACAAGTCGTTGTAGTATAGTGGTAAGTATTCCCGCCTGTCACGCGGGTGACCCGGGTTCGATCCCCGGCAACGGCGAAAATAAAATATTTTTATATCAATATTTGTGAAGCTGCTTGGCTATTTATATCATTCCCAATTTTGAAAAGGTTTCTTGATTTAATTGAAATGAAGTATATCAACTTGAAAAAATATATTGTGGATTGATATATTCAATTCGCATCGATATTTTGGATAATCCATATTAAGCTTACTTTTTATTCTTATAACTCATTGTCATCAATCATCTTTTTATTAAACTACATGCATGTCTATTAATCTATTACTGTATCAACACAGATCATTAAACTGTGTTTAAACCCTGGTTTGAGACAAAATTCTGCAAATTTTAATAGTGTCGAAATATGAAATACTCCTTCAAATATTCACAAATACGTTTTTCTTAATTGTTTTTAATTTTTATAGAATTTGTGGGATTTTTTTAATTGTTTGCATTTAGTTGCATTTTGTGCACTCTTAATATTTTAATGTCATGGAAATACCAAAAAATTGTTTAATTCTTCGTTGCATAACATTTTAAGTTTATTTGCACTTAGGATTTAATTGACTTGAGTTGATTACATTATTAAACAAAATCACAAAAATATTGGTCATTTTATATTTGTAGCTTTTAGTTTTAAATTAGTAGTTTCCTTTCGTTATTTTAAGCTAGATTAATTGTTCAAATGTTAGAAATAGTTAATTAGATTTTGATTTAAGACCTATTCTAGGTTTTTAATTAAGTAATTTAGGATTTAAAATATAATAATAATAATAATAAGAAGAAGAACAAAGAAAAGGAAAAGGGGCGGCTTGGGCTAGCCTAGTGCATCATCCCAAAACCACCCAGCCTAATTCCCACTAGCCTAAATCGGTCCAGCCTTTCATTTAACCAAACGACCCCGTTTAAGCGCTAAACAACATCGTTTTGGTGTTGATCAATCTCAACCGTCGATCTCCCTTGATCAGACGGCTCCAAACTAACCATAAGCCCCCATATAACTGACCTAAGACCCCCCTCCCCCCAAACCCTAGAAACCCAGCCCAGATCCCTCTCGTCTCCCTCTCTCACCCTCAGCCTTTTACCACCGGCCGCCACCCATCGGAAATCGCCTACGGTGGCGGTTGGTCTCCAAACCACCCCAAATTGAACCCAAATAATCTCCAACACCTCCTAATTATCATCCTACCACCAATTTCCCCAAAACCTCTACCCGTTTTCTTCAATTTCGGATCTAAGAAAGTCAGGAAAAAAAAACCTAAATTTGATTTTTTATGGAAATTTCAAGAACGTTTTGGCTCAAACTTATATGAGTTGATTACTGTTGACACGAGCAATCGATTCATGTTAGTTTGGTTCATTTCGAAAGCCATCGGAGGGTATTCCTATGGCAGTGACCCGCCAAAGTTTCATCGCCCTCATCGATCGTCGATTCGCTTCATTTCTGGACAAAATCAGTATACCCCTCCTCTCTTGTTCTTTTGCTTCTTCTTTTTCTATTTTGAAATTATCAGTTAATGTTTTAATTTTTGATTGTTTTGTTTAATCGATTCAATTTTCATCTAATTGTAGAATCGTTAGTTTAATCGCGTGTGTTTAGGTTAATCAAATAATTTCAGTGATTTAGTTAGGTTTAGTTAGTAGTTTGTTTCTGTTTTGTTTAGTCTTTGTTTTGATTTTAATTGTTTGATTGTTGATGTTGAATGTCAATTAGAATTAAAGGGTTGAAAGAGTAATAATAAAAACTTTAAGGGAGTTAATTGGAAGCTAAAATCAGGAAATCTAAGGTAGTGATACATGAAACTGTTGAATGAGGGATTAAAGTGCAATAGGTTGATTAAGTTAAATCAGATTTTTGAAATCAAAGAAGTTGAATTTTCAGAAGTTTAAAAGATTTAAAATGAAAAGAAACTTCTAAAAAGAGACAGATGTCCCAATATTTGTTAGAAAAGATGCTTAAAATAGGACATCTGTCCATTTCTGTTAAAAATAAATGTTTAATTCCCGATTTCATCTGGCAGGATTTCCTCTCTTCCTTATGTAATAACAACTGCCCTTACACTCTATATAAGAGACTTGATACTCCCTCAACACTACACGATTTTCACTCAGTATTCTTCTAAAAAACACTCAAGAACACATTGAATTTCTGCATAATAACTCATAAAAAGGGAACACACACAAACACAAATGAATCAGAAATTTCAAATGGTTTCCAAGTTGTGAGATCTTTGGTTTAAGTTATTGATTCTGTCATTGCTTCTTGCTTGCTGGGCTTTTGGTTTCAGTCAAACTTTTTCTTGGTTTATCTCTTGGTGTTTTCTACTTCCAATTAGGTTAGTACCAAGTTTCACTACTGAAAAATTCACCTATGGCATGGGAAATCATTCCAATAGGTAAGAAAATCGTTGCCATAGATGTATTGCAACGGTTCAGCGCCCGTTCCACAAGCTGGCGTGCCTATAAAGCTTATGGAACGGTTCAGATAACCGTTGCTATAGTACAGTCTATCTTAACGATTTTTCCTATTCCTGTTGGAACGATTATTCTTATCAACTGCAACGTTAATTTTTGTTACCATAACGTTAAATGCAACGGTCAATAACTGTTACTATATCTATTAAACCGTTACAGGTATTACAGAAATGACAACGATATTTTAAGATATTGCAACAGTTGAACTACCTATTGCAACGATATTTAAATTATTTTAGATCGGTTTGCAGGTCCTGTGGCAACGATTGTACTACATATTGCAACGGTTTTTAAATTATTTTAGAACGGTTTGCAGATCCTATTGCAATGGTTTTTAGACTATTTTGGAAAGGTTTGTAGGTCCTATGGCAACAGTTGAACTACCTATTATAACGGTTTTTATATTATTTTGGGACGGTTTGCAGGTCCTATGACAACGATTTTGTTAGCTGTAACAGTTTAATTGAATTGAAAATAGTGCCCCCTGTTGTGAATAAAGATTTACATATATATACAATAAACTATAAAATACTATAAATAATAAAATGAAACTATTCATAATCCAAATTATTTGACAAGCTAATTAATAATAAATCCATAAATAGTGATGAAATGTTACCAAGTACATACATTTGATATTTCAAGATCAAAAGTTTTAAAATATTTTGATAACAAACATTACTAGAAACCGCCTCATGAATCTACAACAATCAACAATTCAAAAATCTCTTTAGTAAGATCAAGATCTTCATCACTGCCTCCGCCTTCCATTGCTTCATCTACTCCACCTACAAAAGAGTATAAATAAAGTCATTATCCCTTCAAGAGAATCCCAATTGACTCAAGATGCATAACATGCAGTAACAAAACTTGACTCAAAGTAGACTTATCCCACATCTACTTGATCTTTCATTAAACTAGTTTACATAAAATATTATAATAGAATTGATCCCATGGTTACTCATATTCACATAACAAGCAGTTGGGACAGAAGATGGTGAGTTCTAAGGCTTCAAAATTCAGACAGTCAATCAGTCGAACAGACGATGTGCAATCCCATATGACTTCTATGAAAGCGAGATGAATATATCTCCCAAAAGTTTAGTACAAAGAAATAACAGCAACCCTTCAAACAGTCTAATACGACTACACATATTAATATTCATAAATTAAATATTATAACAAAAGGGTACTAAATTCTGAACTAAGTAAAGAACTCAGATCAACAACAACATATTATAAATATAAAGAACAAGTTTACGTCTGGGAGAAATTACCTAATGTCTTCAAGTTCATAGAAATAATCCAAGATGATCTCACGTTTACATATTTACTTGAAATAACTGTTGCATCTATGTCTAAAAGAGATGTTCGCAAGGATAGGAGTATCCGAAATAAAAAGTGCTAGACACCTGAAATATATGTTAGTCCTCTTTCTTACCTAAGATGGTTCCCGGTTACTTGCATAACATAATTATTATCCAAACAATTAGCCCATCATGTTCCTATAAGGCAAAGAAAATTAGACTTCAAAAGGATCATGCTCCTTCTTGATTGAGTATAAAAAGAAGGATAGATATGTGTAACACCTTGTATTAACGTTGTGGTTGAGTTAAATCTTTCTGGAATTCTGACTTTACTCATGAATAAGGTACATAAACTATTTTTTTTACATTCAACTTCATGATCCTCAAACAATCACACATATTACCTTACAAAGGAATCAACATTCAGAGGAAAAAGAGGGGAAAACCTCACATTACAAGAACTCCAAAGTAGAGTTTAGTCATATTGCATGATATTATATGAGACTATGGATTACCTAACTCCTCTCAATCATCATCAGTAACCTCATACTTGTATGATCATCCTCCCACTTTCAGATTTGCAATTATTATGAGTATGATAACAACCATGTTGTCAAGTTATTGCTTCCCTATATTCAATCAGAAAATCAGAATTCAATAGTTTGCAATTGAGATATTAAATATATTAGAAGAAAGCTATGTCAGTTACAAAAATTCAATCTATAGGAGAAGTATTTCCGAAGTTTTGTTTTTGTATCCATTACTAAAGTTGCAACGTTTATCCAAAAACAATTGCTTAATAAAAATACAACACCAAAATCAGTCACCGCCCAAAACCTCACATTACATGTTGCATCCTATCTTCCATTTCCTCCATTTTTTGTTCCATTCTCTCATCAGTAGCATTTACAGAGGATCCAAAATCTACTTTTTTCTTTTTTAAGACAATCTTGTTAACTCCTCGTCCATACAATCTTATCCGACCTGTGTGCTCAGGTCAAATGACTGATGCAAACGCATCAACTGAACCATTGCCACCTCCACTTTTTTGAGTTGATTGTATTCTCTCCATTTCAGCCTACAAACAAAATGCAAGAGAACAGAGTTTAAGTAAATAAAACTAAGTCGATAATTAAGAATAAATAAATAATTGTAACAAACTTTAAATTAGAAATTTCTTACAATTTTATTAATTGTATTCTCATAAGAGCCTTTGTATACTCGACTAGATTTTCTTTTTCTTGTAGCCACAAAGATGTCCTTACTTGATGGAGTATCCGAACTATCAGCCATTTTCTTCTTTTTTTCCTAGTAACATGAAAACTGGTATAATAATCTTTTCATGCAAAGTTAGCAAGTTCATACTTTAAGAAAAATAAGAGAAAAAATCAAACCTCAATAATTCGAGCAGAACTTGTTTTGCCAGCAGTGTGTGGATGCTTCAACTTTTTTTGATTCTCGATATTGATTTCAGACGTTTTCTGCAAATAAACAAGCAAAGATTGACAAGGGGCCACCTAAAATACAAGTTTTCTGTATTAAAATACAATCGGACTTTGAGTTGTCAATTAGCTTGTATTAGCTTCACAACTATTATATCTCCTACAACTAAATTGTTCAGACTTTACATTTAAAGTGAAATGATAAAAATCAGTAGTGAGCAATCCAGTCCCTCATAAATGATTCAAGAGCTCGCAGTCACTAGTAACATGAAGACGTTGAGGTTCAAATTGCCAAACATTTTCTGCTAACATACATCAATTTAGACATGATTAAAGATAAACTCCTATTTTAAACCCAAACACAAATACATCATCACAAGTAGGGCAGATCTGCATAACAGATCAATAACAAAACTAACTAGTCATTTCATGAAATAGAATTAACATGCTGAGAGCACAATTGTCACGACCCCAAATCCTAACAGGCCGTGATGGCGCCTATCGTGGAACTAGGATAGCCAACCATCACTTTACTACACTTTTGTTCAATCATAACATTTCGCAATTAATAATAATCAAGCAACCATAGCAAAATTTATATAAATAAGTCTTAACGTCCCAAAAA
>ML259733.1:0-79733 GCA_005239495.1 Nicotiana undulata | reverse complement strand
TATATATATATATATATATATATATAATGCATGTAGGACTCATTTGAATCATATTTTGAACCTTTCAGAGTGACGTAAGGTCGATATTCTCCGTACACGTTATTAGGATTAACTCTTCATCAAAAATCTTATAAGAATCAGGAAGTACCAACAACATTGATAACAAAAGAATAATAGAAGCAACCTCAACATCAATTGTTCCATAAGAAAGGAAACAATGTAAGTACTGCTAGCTTCTAAGAGTAGAGTATCTTTGGAAGCTCGTCCATTGCATTATGTACCATCGGAGTCGTGCAAAATAAGGAAAGGGATAGACTCACATACCTTGTATATACTTCCCCAATCTCAATCTATGCAATTGTCACGACTCCTTAGTCTACAAAAAGAGAAACGACACTATCGTTATCCTTTAAGCGTCATAAATATTATGTATCTACCACAACCTATTTTACGATGAAACGGATAGCACCTCCCCTATATATATGACTTCACACAAGCCAAAAAAATCACCAAAAAGCCCAAACAAAATCAATAATAATCATATTGAGCCTCCCAAAATAGTCCACACACAACCTAATCACTTCATACATAAGACAACCGTCGTAGTCGTGTCAAACGACCCAGAAATGTTACGACGAACGAACAGGCCACAACCCTACATCTATATAGTGTTTATCCACACCCTTCCTCATCCAAAACTCCACAAAACATTAGTACAACACGCAGCCCAACAGCAACACAAAACAGTCCACAAAACAGTCCGCTACAAGTGAATAACTCGAACTCACGACTTCCGATCACCGTCCCGTGAGTTCTTACAAGTATACAACGAATTACCATGAATTTACAGCAGTAAAAACGGATGAAATAGAGCAGGAAACTTACCTTACTTGTTGGATAACTCATCCCTTATCATGGTTCTTCAAACTCTAGGTTTTACCCCCAATTAGAACTTGAAAGAGAGAGAAAATCAATTAGGGTTTGTGGATAATTTTTGGGAGGAAGTTTGCAGGAGTTTAGGTCTGGTTATTGGTGATATATAACGAGGGTTATATTGTAGGAGATAACCCTTTATATGGGATCTTTGGCCGACCCGCAATTGCCTATTTTTGGACTATCATTTAACCAAGTAGGTGACACACCTACTTGTCACCTAGCAGCTTGTGCAGTCTCACAAAAATGCCTATATCTCTATATTCCGATGTCGTATTGATAAACGATTTAATGAATTGGAAACTAGACTCATAGATATTCAATTTGGTAGGTATATCACCCCGTAATTCCAAGTATATTGGGATAAAAGCTTAATAACATTTGACCTAAAGTTTAAGTTAAACTCTTAACCTAAGTTGCGACAACTCTTGTCGACTTTTGTTTCATAACTCGTTTGACTTCAAGAATATGATACAGATATTATATGATTCAAATACCTTAAAATAAGACCTCTTTAGAATATTAAGCACCCCTAGGTTTACCCAAGAATACGAGTTACAACATCCTTGATTCGTTTAACTTCTAATACTTGTTAATCACCCTTATACACTCTTGTATCATTTAAGATCAATAGGATTAACTTCTTATCATTTCAAAGATAATATCTTCTTAGATTTACGTTTACTAACTTATGGAATGAACCAGCGTATGTGACTATGGGTTGTAACACCCTCCCCCCTTAGAAACATTCGTCCTCGAATGTAGGGGTTTATGGGGAGCCTAAATCATCGTGGATTCCAACGGAAATTTCCGGCCGAGTTTTCCCTTATAAAATGGATACTAGACAAACTTGCAAGTAGTTAAACCCAACGTATTGCCTTGCAAGGCTATGCAAAGCATTATGGATATGTACATTATTTGCATATCACCGTTGTGTATTAAGGAAGAGTACTTTCAAGCTATTTCTTACCTCATAGAGTTGTTTCACCTTCTAATGTGTCCTGCGTCCCCTCGGCGTTCTTGTTATCTTGAATCTGGAACAAGTAAGGGTATTTAGACTTCATCTGCTCTTCTGCTTCCCATGTAATTTCTTCCCTATTTGTGTTCCTCCACAATACTTTGACGGAGTTCTTAGCTTGCGGACTTGTCGATCTAATATAGCTACTGGCACTTCTTCATATGATAGATCCTCTGTAACTTGTACATCTTTGGTAGGGACGACCCTAGAAGGGTCTCCAATACATTTCCTCAACATAGATACATGGAATACTGGGTGGACAAATTCCAATTCGGATAGCAATTCTAACTCATAAGCATCCTGTCCAATTCGTCGAAGCATTTTGTACGGACCGATATACCGCGGACTCAGCTTACCCTTCTTCCAAAAACGCATAACACCCTTCATCAGCGAGATCCTCAGGAAAACCCAATCACCAACCTTAAACTCTAGATCACGACGTCGGACATCAGAATAAGACTTCTGCCTACTTTGTGCCATCCTCAGCGCTCTTGTATCAGTTTCACCTTCTCAATGGCTTGGTGAATCAAATCTGGCCCATATAGTTCTGTTTCACTGACTTCGAACCATCCAAGTGGTGATCTACATCTCCTCCCGTATAGTGCCTCGTACGGGGCCATTTTAATACTGGAATGATAGCTATTATTGTAGGCAAATTCTATGAGTGGAAGATGGTCATCCCAATTCCCCTTGAAATGCAGAACACATGCTCATAGCATATCTTCAAGTGTCTATATGGTACGTTCAGCCTATCCATCTGTTTGTGGATGGAATACAGTGCTGAGATTCACTTGTGTGCCTAAAACTTTCTGAAAATACCTCCAAAAGTTAGCTGCAATTTGCGCTCCTTGGTATGATATAATAGATATCGCCACACCACGAAGCCTAACAATCTTCTTAGTATACAACTTCACATAATCTTCAGCTGTGTAAGTTGTCTTAACTGGCAGAAAATGGGCACATTTTGTAAGTCGATCAACTATCACCCATATGGAGTCAAATTTATGATAAGAGCGAGGTAATCCATTAATGAAGTCCATATTAATCACCTCCTATTTCCAGGTTGGAATCTCTATATTCTTAAGCAATCCACTGGGTTTCTGATGTTCGATTTTTACTTGTTGACAATTAGGACACTGGGCCACAAATTCTGCAATAGACTTCTTCATGTTATCCCACCAATACTGCTCCTTAACATCATGATACATCTTTGTCGAGCCGGGATGGATGGAATATCGGGATTGGCGAATCTCAATCATAATCTTCTCTCTCAACCCTGCCGCATCAGGAATACATAATCGGCCCTGGTATCTCAGTTCCCCATCTGCTCTGATCTCAAAAGCCGTAATTTTACACTGTTAAATGCTCTCTCTCAATCGTACTAAGGTAGGATCTTCATATTGTCGTGCTTTTACCTCGGCCACCAAAGATGATTCTGATGTATTCTGCACAGTAATCCCTCCGTCATCAGTGTCTAACAATCTAATTCTCATATTGGTAGCTGATGAAGCTCTTTAGTCAACCCCTGTCTACCTGCCTCAATGTGTACTAAGCTTCCCATTGACTTACGACTGAGAGCGTCTTCCACAACAATGTCTTTACCGGGATGGTACAATATCTCGACATCGTAATATTTCAGTAATTGAAGCCACCTACGCTGCCTTAAATTCAACTCCTTCTGCTTGAAGATGTATTGTAAACTCTTGTTATTTGTGTAGATGTCAACATAGTACCGCCATATCTTCAAAGAATATATTACTGCAACAATTTCCAAATCATGGGTTGGGTAATTCTTTTCATGCTTCTTCAATTGTCTTGATGCATAAGTTATCACCTTTCCATGTTGCATCAATACGCACCCCAAACCTATACCTGAGGCATCACAACATACCACATAACCTTCTGTTCCTTCTGGGAGAGTGAGCACTGTCACAGATGTCTATCGATTCTTTAACTCCTGAAAACTTCGTTAACAAGCATCAGACTACTGGAACTTAGTAGCTTTCCTTGTTAACTTAGTCAATGGTGCTAATATAGAGGAAAACCCTTCTACAAATCGCCTATAATATCCTGCTAGCCACAGGAAGCTGCGGACTTCTGATGGTGTTGTAGATCTCGCCCAATTCTTTACTGCATCGATCTTTTGAGTGTCGACACTAATACCCTAGTCAGATATCACATCGCAAAAGAATGCTTAGTTCAGCTAGAATTCACATTTGGAGAGCATAGCATATAACTTACCATCTTGAAGCATTTGTAATAATACCCGCAAGTGTCCTGCATGTTCCGCCTCCAAACGAGAATACACCAAAATGTCATCAATGAATACGATCATGAACACCTCAAGATAGGGCCTGAATACAGTATTCATGAGATCCATAAAAGTTGTTGGGGAATGTGTTAGCCCGAACGACATCACAAAGAACTCAAAGTTCCCATATCTTGTCCGGAAGGCCGTCTTTGGAATATCCTTCTCCTTAACCCTCACCTGATGATACCCTGAACGTAAGTCAATCTTGGAGAAATACTTGGCACCCTGGAGTTGGTCAAACAGGTCATCAATCCTTGGAAGTGGATATTTATTCTTTATAGTAAACTTATTCAACTGTCGACAATCGATACACACCCCTAACGAGCCGTCTTTCTTCCGCACGAATAGGACTGGCACACCCCAAGGTGAAGTTCTAGGCCTAATGAAGCCCTTATGCAGCAAGTCATTCAACTGAGCCTTCAACTCTCGCAACTCTGCCGTTGTAACGACCCGACCGGTAGTTACGTAGAATCTGCATTTTTATTACTATTATTGCCTTATTATGCACTAGTTATACTGTTTAGGACGAGTTGGAGTTGGTTGGCTCGGGTTCGGAATGGTTATAGTAGGAATTGAGACAATTAGTCTCTAAAAATAGCTTTAGGGTTGAAAAAGTCAACTAAGAGTTGACTTATTGGTAAACGACCTCGGAATGCAGATTTTATGGCTTGGATAGCTTCGATAGGTGATTTGCGACTTAGGATTGTATTTGGAATATTTTTGTGATGTCCGATGTAGATTAGGTTTGAATTGGCGAAAGTTATTTTTTGGCGATTTCCCGGTCGGCAGTGGAGAATAGGCTATCGGGGTCAGAATGGGATTTTGGAAGTTGGAACAGGTTCATAATGTCATTTTGGATATGTCTGCAAAATTTCAGGTCAATCGGATGTGTTTTGGATAGTTTCGGCAGCGTTGGTGGAATTTAAAAATTTCAAAGTTCATAGATTTGAATCAGAGGCAAATTTAGTGTTTTTGCGTTGTTTTTGGAGATTCGAAGGCATGACTAAGTTTGTGTGATGTTATGGGATGTGTTGGTATGTTTTGGTTGAGGTCCCGAGGATCACGGGTGAGTTTCTAGTGGTTTCGGACCATTTCTAAGCCATTTCTAGTTGCTGGTTTTTGGATTCAGAGGTGTACAGTGCGATAGCATTGATCTGGATGCGTTAGCATAGAGAAAATTTGGAAAAATCTAGTTTTACTATGCGATCGCATAAGGCTTCCCGCGATCACATAGAGTAAATTTTTTGTTGCACTGTCCCGACTTTGGAATATAACTCACAATCTATAAGGAATGTGAAGATGATCCAAAATAAAAGTTGTAGCTCTTGATGTCTAGTTTTCAGAACGTTAAGCCAATTGTAATTTGGAGTTTCTTACAAAACGTTATGACCATTATACTAGAGGCTATCCGGAAGAGTTGGAGAAGTCTATTGGAAACTTTTTTCTGTGCGATCGCATAGGGTTAAATAAGGGCTGGTAAAATTTGTTCATCGCGAACGCGAGGCATAGGCCGCGTTCGCATAGAGTAATCTGGGCAATGTATTTAAATAGCCTCATCCGCGACCTTTGCCCACTTTTCCACCATGGTTGAACGTGAATAGAGCTTTTGGAACTATTTTGAAGAGGGAAAACAATTGTTCTTCATTGAGGTAAGGATTTTGGACCACATAACTCGATTATATGTGATTAAGGACTAAAGTAACAGTGTTTAATTTGGGAAAATCAGTAGAAAAAGGTGAAGTTAGGGCTTGATATTATGAGGCATTTTAGGGATGATTTGATGGGTCAAACGGACTCTTATTTCAGAGTTCTTTATTTGTACGGCCTCGTGAGATGACGAGGATCGTTTTGGTATAAAGTTTGTCAAGTCTCGAGATGCGGCCCCGGGGGTCGGGATTTGGCTATTTTAGGATTTTTTGCTAAAATTGATATTTTTCAATTGGAATTATTTCCCTTAGCATAATTTGATGAGAAAAATATGATCTTTATAGAATTGGAGCACTCGGAAGTTGATTCGAGAGGCAAGAGGGTTGTAGAGTAGCTTTTCGGGCTAGTTTGAGGTAAGTAATGTCTTTAAATCCTGTCCTGAGGGTATGAAACCCCGGACTTTACATCCTTTCACGGATTTGGAGTGACGCACACACTGGATGACGAGTGTGGGGCGTGCACGAATTGGAAATTTTGAAAAATGTTCCTTTATAGGCAACTATTGAGTTGCGAATCTGCTTTCAAAGCCTATTCTCTATAGTATTACTACGATTTGATATAATTTGGCTGTAAGCCATGTTTGGGGCCTAGTGTCGATCTGTTTAACCCCTTGGGGGGCTATTTTACTAATATTCCTCACTTTGAAACTATGATTTTACACTCAGTTTTTCTTATGAAATTGTTGACACTCCTATTTGATGATATTACTATTTCTTGAAATTAAATACTATTTTAGGTCGAGAACCCCGTTTATTTATGGCCCGAGTGGCATGTTGTGAGTGTCTGACTGAGTGAGGCCGAGGGCCAATATTGTGAGGACGTTATGATATGAGAGAGGTCGAGTGCCTGAGAGTGATTGATGCCATGATTTGGCTTGTTTATAGCGCTTGGGATGTAGGAGCCCCTCCGGAGTCTGTACACACCCCCAGTGAGCACAGGTACCTATTAAATGCGAGTGTCGAGTGCCGAGTGCCGAGTGATGAGTGTTTAGGAGGCATGAGTGATAGTGAGGTTGCCCGAAGGGCTGATGCTGAGTGACTGTGAGGTGCTGAGTGACTGTTACTGAGTGATGGAGAGGTGCTGAGGGAATATTTCTGAGTGATGATTATGGCCCGAGGGGCAGTTTTATGATGATATTTTACTGAGTTTTGATTATGATTTGTTTCATCTTTCAAACTGATATTTTGGGAGTTTTACTGAGAAGTATTGGAAATTATACTTGTTTCAAGGATTTTTATGGAAACTGGTTTTCGAACTTATGTATACTTTATTTAGACATGATATTTTACGATTTTGTGGATTGGTGTATTTGTTGCTGTGTGTTTCTTATTCTTCAGACTGTGATTTATTTTCATTACTACTGAGTTGGCGTACTCATCATTACCTCCTGCACCCCTGTGTGCAGATCCAGGTGCTGGTTCGGAGCAGTAGCCATCTGAGTTCGTTATCGTCAACTTTCGGGATTTCGAGGTAGTTGTCCAGCGTCCGCAACTTCTCCATTTCCCTTCCTTTATTAGTATTAGTATTTTATTCCTAGACATTATTTATGACATTAGCAGAGTTAGGTTTATTCTTAAATGCTCGTGATCGGTTGACTCCAGTCCTGGGGGATTGTTTATACTGTTAGTTTATATTACACAGCCACCATACTCATTTTTGCTGGTTATTAATGATTTGAGAAACTTTATTAAAGTAAATGTGTAGTTATGTGATGGTTGGCTAGCCTAGTTTCACGATAGGCGCCATCACGGCCTATTAGGATTTGGGGTCGTGACAAGTTGGTATTAGAGCCCTAGGTTACATAGAACTCAACAGTCATGAGCAGGTTTAGTAGAGTCTTGCGGATCGGTACGAAGACGTCTGTACTTATCTTCGAGAGGCTGCAGAACCCTTAGGAAACATTCCACTTTCTTGAATTCTTATTGTGCGAATCCATTTATTCAGCCAAAAGCGTAACTCTTTGAATTTCTTTCATGTATACGAATGCGCACGCGAGCGCTTGGTATCAGTTGTGCGTCGGCGGCTTGTGACTTCCTTGGGTGAGATGTGATTTTTAACATGTTAATAATGGGCCAGTCGAAAGGACTTGAGGCCGGATTTTGTCTATGGCTTGAGTGTTGAGATTTCATTTGTGTGAGCACATGTGTTGGGGGACTTATATGTCCGTTTGTGTCCTTATTGATGGAACTTTGTGACTAGATGACTACATGGTGAGTGTGATCGGATAGTTAGATGTATTCAGGTTGTTTGATTGTGACCAGAATGAATTGGCGGGAGATGTGGCAAGAACCATTGATTATTTGACTTCTGTATTGAGTTAGAATATGGCTTCAAGTTATGAGTATTGATGGACCTCTCGTGTAGTGTAGTTGTGGAGTGAAGCGGGTTTTCCTGTTATGTTCTCAGTTCCTGTGATGTCTTTTGAGCTGACCAATGCCCCATCAGCGCCTATGTATTTAATTGCCGATGTATTCAGCCGTGTTATAACTCCTTTGTTATTGTATTTTTTGATGGCATCCTTCCGTACTCTCGTAGTCAGGGATAGCATACTTGGCATTTGATGATGGTATTACAAGGATATAGGGAGGAGAAGCTTTGTGCGAAAATCTCCAAGTGTGAATTGTTGGCTCAATTCAGTAACATTCTTGGTACACGTGGTGTCCAGTGAAGGTATCTATGTGGTCAGACGAGTGTCAGTAGACCTTCCAGAAGCTCAACAATTCCTTGACCACAGCCCCAGTGTTAGTATTTCCATCAGCTTTAGGTTCTTATACCGCTAAATAGGATGTCTTGGGGGCAGGCAGTGGTTGTGTTCTAATGTAGGAAGGTATAGTAATTACGTGATGGCTATGATTTTCGGAAGTGTATATGGAGATAACATTTAGAGATTAAGCAGGTAGGGGTATCTCCTGCGGGTTGTCTTGAGGTATGTGACCCTTATGTTTATCTGTAGCAAGTTCTTTTCTACCAGTAGATGATGTATGTTGTAATTTGAGTTTAGCTCGCTTGTGGGAGTTGGCATGATCATTACAATGGTGAATGTGAGATTTTCATACGAGTTGAGGGTTAGATGGTGTGGGTCATATGAGCGTATGAAGGATTTAGTTGAATCCCACCACAGTATGGTGGCAGTGATAATGTGTGGGCATCGTGAGTTATTGTTTGTATTGATCTTTGGCTTTGAGCCAAGTGGGGGAATCCGCTAATGCTAAGTTGATTACATGATTATGTGTTGTATTTATTTCAGTTCGAGGTATGTTGGTGAATCAGTTATGACCTACAGAGGTGAAGTATGGGAATGCCTCGAGTGATGGAAATTTCTTCGATACAGGTTGTAATGTACTTTACGGGTAATGGAATTTGTTGAATGATTGAGTTGTGCTTGAAGGTGTAGTGTGTGCAGTGTATGCGTTTGCTTGTTGCTTCAATGTGTGGATTACTTATCCTAGTACGTGGTTTGCAAGCGGGGTCAGGTCGTTCTATTTACTTGGTCAGGGTAATTGAAATTGCGTAGAGTAAATGACGTTCGAGAATGGTTCAGACAAATTCAAGGTTATATGTAGCGATCGAGGATCTTCAAGGTGTGAGAAGGGCTAGAACTGAGATTTACGGGGAAGGTGTCAAGGCTTGTGGTGTATTTGCATTATCATGGATTCTAACCATCAGTATTGTTGATACCCAATTTTTTCTCAAATTATTTTCAAACTTGCATATATACCTTCAAAATCACTTTTCATAATAAGTGGTATTCTTCCATGATTTTTCATATTTTTATCAATTTAATTTTTATTTATTTAGTATTTTATATTCAATAACTATTCATAAATTATATTATAAATAATTTCAAATGTTTCCCAGATCAATATGTCATTTTTAATCCTATTAGGATCTGATTACTTCACAAATCTGCCAATTTTGTATAATTTAGCTATAATTACAACAATTTTGCAATTATAGCCAATTATACATTTTATGCTATTTTAATTCTATAATTAGTCATTATCATATCCTAATATTAGCTAATTACCTTAATTTTTATTTACTTAGCATTAATTTCATTTTATATAATTATTAACTATTTTATTAATTATTTATTTTATTCTTACGGGTATTTAACTAATGGCCACTTTTAATTTCAGCCATAGCCTAAATTAAGCCCAACCCACCAGATTAAATAAACCCAATTAACCCCAGCCCAAAACCCAAACTCCTACCCGACCCAACCCCACGGCTAATCTGAGCCGTTGATTAATTAAATCAACAGCCCAGATCAATGTTACCATAATTAAACCTAACCTAACCCCCGACCCCCTCATTTCATTCGTCTCTCATCTCTCTACTCTCTCTCTCTATCTCTCTAGTCTCTTCTAAAGACTTCCTGTCTCTCCAATGAACCTCTTCGTCTTCTCCGGTCGTCTCCTCGTCGGAGACCACGAAACCCTCACCATCCTCTTGCCTTCTATGGTTCCCTTACGTCGGTAATGCCATCCCTAAGGCCCTCAAAGGACGAGGACACGTCTACTCACACCTATGGTGTTCCTGCTTGCCTTAGGCCTCCAGGGCTCAATTTTGAGTAAGATCTTTCCATTTTCGGCCTAAACCTATGGGTTTCTAGGCCGGTATCTTCACCTCTGGGTTCACCTTTAAACCCTAACTTCTGAATCTTCCGATTCTTTTAGATCTGCAATAGATCTATGCATACTATGAAATTTTCCTATGTTTTCTTCAAAGATTTTCCCATTTCTTGAACGACTTCCTCACTTTATAGACTAGGGTTTCAAAACCCTTTTTGCAAAACGATTTCTTTTTTATTTTCAACAATTACTGTGTGATTTTTAGCATGTTTAAACATCACCTGAGTATTTTCTGTTGTTCGATTCATTTTAGTTAAGAAACCCTAATATATCTGGGTCCTTGAATCTGTTTGCAATGTTGTTTGCGTGTCCTTCATGTACTTTCTGGATTCTCACGAATGCCCTATGTGTTCTATGCTTCTTGCCTTAGTTTGTTGGATTCTCACGAATGCCCTATGTGTTCTATGCTTCTTGCCTTAGTTTGTTGCTAAGGTTTTCTGAATCTCTACTGTTCTTTCAACTACTTGCTTAGGGTTTCTCTCACTCTTGTTCAACACATGCTATTTATCAACTAATGAGTATGATTATCTGTTTCATGGATTACTGGTACTATGCATTTGTGAAGCTGTAGTATCTTCCTTGAATCTGTGATTTCGTGTATTTTCCTTATAACTCTCTATTGATTTTTGAATTGTTTCCTTGTTTGTGTGATACTTTACTTAGTTAGTATTGACCCCTGTAATTTTCAATCTCATGCGTGATTCTTTAAACCAATTTTCAGAATTGAAATTGTACTCCACCCTATTTATGTGCACAAATATGTTGTTAATTACTTGACATATACTTTTCTTACTTGGAATATTTTGTATTCGGTCTTTATTGCGTGCCACCTGCTTTTACTACTCCTAATATGGTAAGGTCAGTCTTATAATTGATTTTTTTCCTTGCTCAATACAACTAGTATCCGTTTGAATTATGACTCTGTTACACCCCATGTTTTCGTACGCGAGAGTACGTCGTAAGTCAATTGATGTAAGCTCAGAAATAATATTATATTTGGAATCATATAAATTAAGTTAATCATGTTACCTTGTAGGTTACAAATATTTAAGATCATGAATAACGAGTACCAAGAGGGTTGGAAAGCTTAGAAGCTAAACCAACTGAAGAAAATAAGTTTCGTCAAAAGTCGACGAGTTTGGAATGTTATAACATGTACTTNTGGGATAAGACTAAGAGTGTCTAATATGCTAAGAATAATGTGTTATGAGGTATTATAATATCACACAGGTCACATGTTAATTTTTGGAGTCAAGCAAGTTGCGAAATAAAGGTCGGCAAAAGTTATCGTAAATTTCATTAATAAATTTTCTAAACTTTGGGTCAAATGTATCAGATCATTTCTCCCAATATATAAAGAAGACCCAAAACCTACCAGATCGAAGTTCTACGAGTCTAGTTTGCAACCAAAAAAACCTCACATCAAACCGACATCGGAGTAAAAGGTTATGAATGTTTTACCGCGGACTGTCTGGGCTGAAACCGGGTCGCGAACCGGGTCGAATCAAACAAGTGGTATAAGTCGGCAAACTCGACTTTTAAGACCCCAAAACATTTCATTTTAGTCCCAAAACAGTGAGCAAGCTGAGGAGAAGGTCACATGGTGTTCTTGAGTGATTAAGGTGCGTTTTTAACGATTTCTATTGTTAAAGTTTGCCCACATGCCTAGAAACGCAATCTCTATGGTTTGCAATCGTTTCCCCCTTCTATTAGTTGTGTTTGGAGCTATTTTTGGAAGATAGGAATTTGTTGTTCTTGCTGGTTCTTCAGGAATTATACTTGGTTTGCCAAGGTAATCATCTTGGGACTCTTTTATGATCGTTTTTACAAAGTTCTACGGACGTTTCGTCAAGTTGGGGCCATATGGAAAATCTACCGATTTAAACTCAATTATAAACTATTTATAGGTGCGTATAAGCAGCATATATATAGTTTTTGAGAAGCTTAGGACGTAAGGAAAAACGTTCGTGAAGGAACTACCGGCATTCGGACGTTCGTTGGAAAGGTATGTTAAGGCTAAGCTCCGTCCTTCCTTTTAGCACGAATTCTGGAAAATTCCTAAGACGCCAAATGTGGTATTTTACTATTCTATTGCTAGAAAGACCTTCTGAGAAAGGCATTGGTATTGTAGCTGAAGTATTTTCATGATGCTATTAGGTTGATATTCAACTTGTTCGGTTAAATAGGGTATTCGGCATCTATATATGTCATTTTGTCGGCTTTCTTAACTATATGTCCATATANTTGAGTGATTAAGGTACGTTTTTGATGATTTCTATCGTTAAAGTTTGCCCCCGTGCCTAGAAACCTAATCTCTACGCTTTGCAATCGTTTTCCCCTTCTATTAGCTGTGTTTGGAGCTATTTTGGAAGATAGGAATTTGTTGTTCTTGTTGTTTCTTCAAGCTTTATACTTGGTTTGCCAAGGTAATCATCTTCGGACTCTTTTATGATCGTTTTTACAAAGTTCTACGGACGTTTCGTCAAGTTAGGGTCATATGAAAAATCTGCCGATTTAAACTCAATTATGAACTGTTTATAGGTGCGTATAAGCTGCATATATATAGTGTTTGCGAAGCTTAGGACGTAAGGAACAACGTTCGTGAAGGAACTACCGGCATTCGGACGTTCGTTGGAAAGGTATGTTAAGGCTAAGCTCCGTCCTTCCTTTTAGCACGAATTCTGGAAAATTCCTAAGACGCCAAATGTGGTATTTTACTATTCTATTGCTAGAAAGACCTTCTGAGAAAGGCATTGGTATTGTAGCTGAAGTATTTTCATGATGCTATTAGGTTGATATTCAACTTGTTCGGTTAAATAGGGTATTCGGCATCTATATATGTCATTTTGTCGGCTTTCTTAACTATATGTCCATATATATGAATTCTTATTCGTCTTTGGGTTGTGTGACTTAAAAATAAAGGCATTTAGTATTAGCGATCAGTCCTTCTTCCTTGTTAAAGTGTATTTTAAAATCTTTAAAGTGTTACGTCGATTTCCAAAAATCTCAAATATATTTTTTATGTTTAAACTACTAAAACACTTGAATTTTGAAATACTTTCTTTTACTAATTATCAAGAAATCGGGTATAAGGACTAAGTGAATCACCTTAAGCTTTTTATGAACATCTTCAGAGTTAAGTTATCTTTCTAAAAGTCGAGTTAAGTTTTCAAGCTTATTCAAAAAACATATGAGGTTCCACGAGACATTTGTATGCGATACGAAGGTGATTATGAGATTATGAGAATAAGAGTGTCAATGAGCCAAGATTGGCTAAGTTCTTGTTATGGCCTATTATGTGCATTCAAAGTTCATATCATACATGGCATATTATGCATGGACTTCGAGCTATAATCGGAGGTAAGGGGCCTATTTGCCCGAAAGACTATATATATTGTACAGATGGCCACAGGTTGGCAATATGATACCGGTTAGCTACCGGGAGAGACAACCATTGCTAGCATTTAGTTGGGTATGTCATGCATTTGCATCAATATGTATATGTATTCACGACATACGATTACGAGCATACCATGCATATTTGATTACTATGAGGTCGGATGTCAGCCATGGAGGCTATCAGAGTTTCAGTGTCAGGTGGTATCTCTATTACCCTTTTTACATCAGCTATGTATGAGTCTACTTTATGCCTTACATACTAGTACATTTTTATTCGTACTGTTGTCATGTTGCCTGGGGACACTGCATTTTTTTTCCGTGCGTCCAGGTCTAGGTAGTGACCCTGATCGACCCCTCCGCTAGAATTTTGGGGTTCAGCTGCGAGTTGGTAAGCTCCACCTCTTCCTGGAGCTTTCATAGGATGGTTACTTTTGTTGTACAGTTTGGGTATAGTCGGGGCCTTGTTCCGACAGTGCTTATGACACTCTTAGAGGCTATTATGGACACAGTATTCTAGGTCTTTTTGCAACTTTCAGTTTCCAGCCCATAGGCATGGCATGTATATATATGTGTGTAGGCATGTATGTCTTCAGTCATGGCCTCGTCGGCCAGCTAGTACTTTATTATTTTGGCTTGTCTACCTTTGTTTATATGGCTTATTGTTATTCAGGTCATGACCTTTACGGTCCATGCTTAGTATTTCAGATGTTGTGTTGCCCGATCTGTTGGGCCCCCAGTTTAGTTAGCTAGTATGTTTAGTGGCTAACTCGATCGAATACAGTATCGAGTGCCAGTCGTGCCTCCCTTAGTTTGGGGCGTGACAGACTCCCTAATTAAAGGGAGTCCGGGTCTTCAATTGATTCTGATTAGGGTCTCCCTAAAACCATGCTAAATTAGTGTTTCTTACCTTATTTCTCCGGCCTGTTTAAGACTATAAATACACTGCTCTTTTTATTAACACACACGAACAGAAACCTTGTTCAAACTCTCTCTTACTCACACGCACACTCTATTATTCTTCTCTTGATTGCTTACTGATACTAGTCGGCTGGAAGCCAAGACTAGTTATTCTACTTGCTTCTTACTCTGTATTTGCTGTCTTCAACTGGTATATTTCCAATTTATGTTTAAAGTCTCCAAAACAATATGTTTCTCTGGGTACTATGATTCATCTTGTTTCAAATCTTCTTTTACCTATGGCTTTGTTGTTCTACTTGTAACTGACTTGTATACTTGTTGTCTTACCATTTCCCCTTTAGCCTCAACATGTGTATTCCCTCTTGTGTGTTTCAAAGTCATCATGTTTATGTCTTCTGTGATCCCTAGTGTACTACAATTGCATTGTGTATTACTTAGCCTACCTGTAGTCTTGAACACGTGTTATACTCTCAATTGTTTTCTTAAACCTATGTGTAATCATGTACTACCCTATCCCATTACTCCCTAGAATCTGATTATGTTTAAATCTTGGCATGAATTCTTGGTGACCAACTGTGTTTGTGACTGTTCAGACTTAATACTAGTCTGTGACAACTTAATGCTAACTTGCTTCTATGTGTCCCCAGTTCCCACTGCCCCTGAGTGAAATCTATGTTGGTGCTGGACCTGTTCAAGTTGTTTGCTGATTTTTCAAAGATGTCTACCTTATACTCAGGTTGTTTTATTACTGATCAAAACCTTTTTTTAGAAAACTCCTTCACTTACTGAATCAATCTAGTAATGTTTTTGTGAAAACCTTTTCAAACTTATCTCCTACACTTCACTTTATTCCTAGACCCTTAAGTTTTGCCCCCTCAGTGTGAGCACTGCTTTGGGACCCTTGAGCTCCCTCTGAACTCTGACACACTGAGGTTGGTATTTCCACACTGCACATGTTCAATCTCTGGTTACCAAGTCTGGGTGTGAGCATTGCTCGGAAGCCCTTGAGGTCCTTAGGGAACTTTGACACACCCGGATTATAAAAGGCTACGAATACCATATAGCACTGAGGTTTGGAGGATTTGGGCCTAATTGAAGACTCCCTATAGAATAGCTTCTTATTTTCTATTTCAGTTATGTAATTCATAACCTTTGGCCTGTAATAATTTGTAAACAACTCTTGGGGATGGATAGTGAAAAGGGAAATGGATAACTTGCATGCTACAAGGGCAGAAAACATGCTCAGGGTTTTATTTCATATCTGTGCAATAGATATCAGGTTTAGGCCCATATGTTTAAATTCATGCATTAGCAATCATGTTTTTTAGGTTGCATACATGTTGTTTCAGCATGCTCACTTTTGCTTAGAATAATCCTGCCAACAAATGTTCTCTACTATCACTACCATGTACACCTAGAAATCATATTTTTAGGCTGAACACATTAATGAATATGTTATGTTGCATCTCCTGAAACTGTGTTTAAACATTGCAGTATTGACACTCAGAAATCCTGTTTCAGGATAAGATAACATTAATAAACAAAGTCACCTTCACCTCCCTCTGAAAGCATGTTTAAATGATGTACACTCATGTATTTTGAGACCATGTTAGGAAATCTGCATATGCATCATTCTGCATCTCTACATGTGCATTAGATACCATGTTATAGGGTCCTAATCACTCAAATGCACTTAGTCTAATTAGTGAAAGGTATAAACAACCTCACTCAGTTTTCTCTAAAAACAACTGGTAATCATTTCTGTATTGCGAATAACATAGAGCAGCATGTTTAGGTAAACGTTTGTGACAGTTCCTTTAATGATTCTGGTAATTAATGTATACTTTCCCATGCCTAGGCAAGCATTAGGTGATAAAATTCTGTAAAAAACTGGAAATCTGCCTCTTTATGTGTACTGCCTAATGTTAACAGTTCCCTTTAATCAGTAGGCAAACTGATTAGGAATTTCAAGCACTAACAAAAACTACCTGTTATCCTTTGAATTCACCTAGACACCATGTCTTAGGATCTCAATTAATACTGCCCTTATGTGTGTTTGAGTCGTGCCAATTATGTGCATAATCTGTGGAGGTAAACTTGGGCCTCTTGTATGCTCCTATGTGTTTCCCATTTACTACAGTCCTAAATGTTCTTATTTGCCGCTTTAGAATTTTACCTTTAAAACTGAGGGTCTGCCTAGTACCTCCCTTTAGGATAGTAGTCCTAACCTCCTCCGGGACTGACAGGATGGGACGGTAATAGCACGCAATAGAGCTCGTGACCAACACGCACTTTAATTACCTTCACGGGGTGGGAAAGGGTAGAATATGGATATGATGACCGATGTGATAATACCACGTGTAGCCCCTCTCTGAGGAGTGTCATACCGGGTATTGCATTGATGTGATCCATATTATTTCAAACCTAGGACATCCCTTCCTTTAAATGTTAGATTATAACTCTTTTTTCAAAACTTAGTCGTTTTATAATTGTTTTCCAAACACTTGTTTGCTTAATACTTAAAATCCCCTCTTACTTGAGCACTTACTTGTTATTTGTTTAATGCTGCAAATTCACAAAAATCATTTGGCCGGGAACCACACTTGTGGATCTTGAGGAGTGCCTAACACCTTCCCCTTGGGATAATTTCAAGCCCTTACCCTATCTCTGATTAGCAACGTAATTTTAAATGAACCCCTTAGGTAACCTAACGCACCGTTAAAATCGTTAGGTGGTGACTCTCCAAAAACACAAACCCCTTTCCCAAAAAGGAAAGAGTTCTTAACCCAAATGTCAAAACCCCGATTTCGCGATGAAAGAAGGGGGCGCGACAAGTATCAGGAAAGTGAAGGTAATGACTTTAACTTCGCAGGAAGTCTCTTCAGGGTAAGTATTTCTAATATGGTGCATTTGGGGATAATTGAGGGAGTATTCACCGGCTTATGAGCCTTAGACGATATATTTTTATGCTCGGGTTTTGTGCAGTGAGTCGAGATTCAGAATTGCAGTATTATGGCAAAAGAAGTATCAATTCGAAGGTAAGTCAGAAGGAACTCTAGGTAAATAGGACGGCTTGGTAGTAGGTCAGATCGGCATGATAAGGGATATGGTTAGTTCTTTCGGTGTTTATAAGGTAATGAGTTGTTACAGGTGTTTCTTAGAAATTCTCTTGGGATTTGGTGGCATGCATAGCTTGGTTGAGTTGGAAGGATTCAGTCTTGGCGGTTTGGCATTGTACAAATGGAATTCAGAGAGTTCTTAATGGTTTCTACCACGGTTAGAGATGTATATTTCTACTGGCGTGAGGTCCATGTGATGTATAGTGATTTTGCTTCTAAATGGGATCCATGGAAAATTCTTGGCTAGTTGGGTACGTGGTTTCTTGTGGCTCGGAAAGGATCATGAAGTTCTCATATTTATGATAGGATGGTACGGCGTATGCGGTATGTTGTGTGGAGTTGAGATTTGCATATGTGAGGTCGCGGTTAAGTTCTGGAAGGAATGTCAAAAAACAATTCTTAGGTAGCATTGGCTGTTACAGATGACTAGGTAGATGATATCATTATTGGGTGGCTTGATGAGGGTATACATTTCAGAAAGGGCAATGTGTGGAGTTAAGGGTGCTTCATTAGTATTGCGACGCTCTCTTGTTGGATCGACTGTTGATATTCGAGTTTGCCTGGGGGCACAGAAGAATTATAGGGGTATCCCCCGTGGAATGATTGAGTATTGGAGAAATGTTATATATTTGAGTGGTGCAGTTGGGATCAGATACGGTGATTGGTGCGCTTTATGGATTTCGAGACTGGGAGTTCTCATGAACAGGTTATTTTGTGGTTGTAGACCGTCAAGATGCGAGCAAAGTTAGTCAGGTGTTATCAATGTGCCATGACTCAGTCATTGTGAACTTTTGGGGAGTTATCTATCTGTTGTGGGTGACCAGAGATGATTTGGAGTTATTGATAGGCCTAGTATGGGTGTGTGTTCTACAACAAGTCAAAATTGTTGACTCCGAATTGCTATGGTTGAGGGATGTACCATTCGATTGTCATTGAGCTTATTCGTGTTTTGGAGTGATCTATGAGTTGCCTTTCGGTGTTTCGAGGAGTGGTGATCGTTGGTTATATGTGCATAGGGTGCGGTTCTATCGGGGCTTTATAGCGAGATTTGGGTAAGGTAAGTAATTGGGTGTTGCAGGATTGAGACGTATTGGTTATGTTCTTTTTGGTTCAGGTGGCATGGTATCGCCTGATTTCCCCGTGGTTATGGAAATGCACTTTGAGTACTTGATGTCGAATTTTGCATGGTTATTGATTCTGAGCAAGATGGCTTGAAGTATTTCGTGTGAACTAGAATTTGGATGGGATCACACATTGTAACAGAGTTATGTAGAGGTATGCTCCTTGGTGTCAGATTCGTGTGTTCCTATTTTATGGTGTGTGCTAGGCTTTTAGCATGATGTTGTGATAGTAATTGTTAATGGCAGCATAGTCCTCTCGTGTGAATCTTCTATTTTATGATTTGAGCTCTTGGGATGTTGTTATTGAGTGCACGAGCTGCACAAGTTATGGCTCTGGATGCTATTGATATTGATCGTACGAATGGTTGTTGGTTTCTACGTGTTTTTTCCATCATCGGCAGTATATGGGAGTGTTAGAGCAAAACATCGCTTGATAAGAGGATATGTACCGGTTTTGGGTTGTTTTGAGCGGCCATTGTGATTAGGAGTTATCACTATGAGTGCTTCAGTCATGCAGTGTATCATGGTATTTCATCTTGGGTTACGGATATGACTTGTTACAGTGTGCTCAGACTTATTCAGTTATAGTTGTAGGATTTTGAGCTTGTAAATTGATTCAGAAGTGAAAATGTAGTTCTAAGGTTTATGGGTCAAGATTGGATTTTGAAATTTCATATGTGTGGCACTATTGGACCTATATGGGTCAGGGTGACATGGAACCATCTCCGAATATGTGCATGGTAGGTTACACATAAATTTTGGTGGTGTTTGGAACAACTCTAGGCACGTTCGAGGACGAACGTATGTTGAAGTGGGGCAGAATGTAACGACCCGACCGGTCGTTCCGTAGAATCTGCATCTTTATTACTATTATTGCCTTATTATGCACTAGTTATACTGTTTAGGATGAGTTGGAGTTGGTTGGCTCGGGTTCGGAATGGTTGTAGTAGGAATTGAGACAATTAGTCTCTAAAAATAGCTTTATGGTTGAAAAAGTCAACTGAGAGTTGACTTATTGGTAAACGACCTCGGAATGCAGATTTTATGGCTTGGATAGCTTCGATAGGTGATTTGAGACTTAGGATTGTGTTTGGAATATTTTTGTGATGTCCGGTGTAGATTAAGTTTGAATTGGCGAAAGTTAGTTTTTGGCGATTTCCCGATCGGCAGTGGAGAATAGGCTATCGGGTCAGAATGGGATTTTGGAAGTTGGAACAGGTTCATAATGTCATTTTGGATATGTCTGCAAAATTTTAGGTCAATCGGATGTGTTTTGGATATGTTCGGCAGCGTTGGTGGAATTTAAAATTTTCAAAGTTCATAGGCTTGAATCAGAGGCAAATTTAGTGTTTTTGCGTTGTTTTTGGAGATTCGAAGGCATGACTAAGTTTGTGTGATGTTATGGGATGTGTTGGTATGTTTTGGTTGAGGTCCCGAGGATCACGGGTGAGTTTCTAGTGGTTTCGGACCATTTCTAAGCCATTTCTAGTTGCTGGTTTTTGGCTTCAGGGGTGTACAGTGCGATAGCATTGATCTGGATGTGTTAGCATAGAGAAAATTTGGAAAAATCTAGTTGTACTATGCGATCGCATAAGGCTTCCCGCGATCACATAGAGTAAATTTCCTATTGCACTGTCCCGACTTTGGAAGCTTATAACTCACAATCTATAAGGAATGTGAAGATGATCCAAAAATAAAAGTTGTAGCTCTTGATGTCTAGTTTTCAGAACGTTAAGCCAATTGTAATTTGGAGTTTCTTACAAAACGTTATGACCATTATACTAGAGGCTATCCGGAAGAGTTGGAGAAGTCTATTGGAAACTTTTTTCTATGCGATCGCATAGGGTTAAATAAGGGCTGGTAAAATTTGTTCATCGCGAACGCGAGGCATAGGCCGCGTTCGCATAGAGTAATCTGGGCAATGTATTTAAATAGCCTCATCCGCGACCTTTGCCCACTTTTCCACCATGGTTGAACGGGAATAGAGCTTTTGGAACTATTTTGAAGAGGGAAAACAATTATTCTTCATTGAGGTAAGGATTTTGGACCACATAACTCGATTATATGTGATTATGGACTAACTTATTAGTGTTTACTTTGGGAAAATCAGTAGAAAAAGGTGAAGTTAGGGCTTGAGATTATGAGGCCTTTTAGGGATGATTTGAGGGGTCAAACGGACTCCGATTTTAGAGTTCTTTATATGTACCGACTCGTGAGATGATGAGGATCGTTTTGGTATAAAGTTTGTCGAGTTCCGAGATGCAGGCCCGGGGGTCGGGTTTTGGCTAATTTCGGGTTTTGTGCTAAAATTGATATTTTTGTATTTGGAATTCATTCCCTTAGCATAATTTGATGAGAAAAATATGATCTTTATAGATTTGGAGCACTCGGAAGTTGATTCGAGAGGCAAGCGGGTTGCAGAGTAGCTTTTCGGGCTAGTTTGAGGTAAGTAATGTCTTTAAATCCTGTCCTGAGGGTATGAAACCCTGAACTTTACATCCTTTCACGGGTTTGGAGTGACGCACACACTGGATGACGAGTGTGGGGCGTGCACGAATTGGAAATTTCAAAAAATGTTCCTTTTTAGGCAACTATTGAGTTGCGAAACTGCTTTCAAAGCCTATTCTCTATAGTATTACTACGATTTGATATAATTGGGTTGTAAGCCATGTTTGGGGCCTAGTGTCGATCTGTTTAACCCATTGGGGGTTATTTTATTGATATTCCTCACTTTGAAACTATGATTTTACACTCAGTCTTTCTAATGAAATTGTTGACACTCTTATTTGATGATATTACTATTTCTTTAAATGAAATACTATTTTGGGTCGAGAACCCCGTTTATTTATGGCCCGAGTGGCATGTTGTGAGTGTCTGACTGAGTGAGGCCGATGGCCAACATTGTGAGGATGTTATGATATGAGAGAGGTTGAGTGCCTGAGAGTGATTGATGCGATGATTTGGCTTGTTTATAGCGCTTGGGCTGTAGGAGCCCCTTCGGAGTCTGTACACACCCCTAGTGAGCGCATGTACCTACTGAGTGCGAGTGTCGAGTGGTGAGTGATGAGTGATTGGGAGGCATGAGTGACAGTGAGGTTGCCCGAGGGGCTGATGCTGAGTGAGTATGAGGTGCTAAGTGATTGTTACTGAGTGATGGTGAGGTGTTGAGGGAATATTTTTGAGTGATGATTATGGCCCGAGGGGAAATTTTATGATGATATTTTACTGAGTTTTGATTATGATTCGTTTCATCTTTCAAACTGATATTTTGGGAGTTTTACTGAGAAGTATTGGAAATTATACTTGTTTCAAGGATTTTTACGGAAACAGGTTTTCGAACTTATGTATACTTTATTGAGACTTGATATTTTACGGTTTTGTGGATTGGTGTATTTGTTGTTGTGTGTTTCTTGTTCTTCAGGATGTGATTTATTTTTATTACTACTGAGTTGATGTACTCATCATTACTCCCTGCACCCCTGTGTGCAGATCCAGGTGCTGGTTCGGAGCAGTAGCCATCCGAGTTCGTTATCGTCAGCTTTCGGGATTTGGAGGTAGTTGTCCAGTGTCCGCAGCTTCTCCATTTTCCTTCCTTTATTAGTATTAGTATTTTATTCCTAGACATTATTTATAACATTAGAGATGCTCGTGATCGGTTGACTCCAGTCTTGGGGGATTGTTTAGACTGTTAATTTATATTATGTTTGCTTAAAGACTTAGAGGAATTTTATACTCATTTTTGCTGGTTATTAATGATTTGAGAAACTTTATTAAAGTAAATGTGTAGTTATGTGATGGTTGGATAGCCTAGTTTCACGATAGGCGCCATCACGGCCTGTTGGATTTGGGGTCGTGACAGCCGGAGCCATCCTGTATGGAGGAATAGATATGGGTTGAGTGTCAGGCAATATATCAATTCTAAACTCAATCTCCCTGTCAGGAGGAAGGACTGGGAGTTCATCTAAGAAAACATTTGGAAAATCATTAACCACGGGGATTGATTGTAGAGTAGGCGGCTTCGTCTCCGCATCCCTAACGCGAACGAGATGATAAATGTACCCTTTTGAGATCATCTTCCTTGCCTTAAGATAGGAAATAAACCTACCTTTTGGCGTAGCAATTTTCCCTGTCCATTCGATGACGGGTTCATCAGGAAATTGAAACCTAACCATCTTCGTACGACAATCAACATTTGCATATCATGAGGCCAACCAGTCCATTCCTATTATCACATTGAAATCAACCATTTCTAATTCAAAAAAATTCACCGAGGTTTGACGACTACAAATCATCACTGTGCAACCTCTATATACCCTTCTAGCAATCACAGAATCTCCTATCGGGGTAGATACCACAAGTGATTTACTTATCAAATCAGGTCCAATGCCAAACTTATTAGCCATAAAAGGTGTAACATATGATAATATAGATCTCGGATCAATCAACACATATACATCGTAAGAAAACAAAGACAATATACCTGTAAAAACATCCTGAGACGCCTCGAGATCCTGTCGACCTACTAGAGCGTAGGTTCGATTTTGAGCACCACTCGAACTCAGCACTACACCTCTACCTCTACCACGACCTGTCAACTGCTGAAAACCCCGTTCTGGAGGTCGAACTGATGAGGAAGAACCATACATAGATCCAGTTGGCTGAGCCATACCATCACCTTCTCTATTAGGACAATCCTGTATCATATGGCCAGGTTGTCCGCAAGAATACCACGCATCAGAACCTCGACGGTACAGTCCAAAGTGGTCCTTACCACAGTGATCACAACAGGGGTGTTGGGGGTCTCGTCTGACTAGTATCCCTATTATATTGCAAGTCGGATGCCCGCAAACTCCGACCTGGACCAAAATAGGTAAATCGATCATATCGAGGCCTCTGAAACTATTGAGGATCACTAGATACATGTGGCGCCAAACTCCTCAAAAACTAGGGCCTAACACTACCTCTAAAGTCATGAGAATACCCTACAAATCTCACCCTCTTATGCTAGCCCCTATCCTGCTCCCTATCTGCCCTTTGCTGGCGCTTACGATCCTCTACGGTCTGGGCATAAGCTTGAATACGAGAAATATACATCCCCTCTACCAAGGAGGTTGTCGTGCACTCATTTATCATATGTGGTCCCAACCCGTTCACGAACATATGCACCATATCACTCATCTCGCCCACCATATGAGGAGCATACCTTGCTAAAGAATCAAACTGCATGCTATACTCTCGCACGCTCATATTACCTTGTCTAAGGTTCAAGAACTTATCATCTCTAGATCGTCATATCTCAACGGGAAAATAGTGACGAAGAAAGGCCTCAAAAAATTCCTTCTACACAGCTGGAGGGGCGTTCAAACCCCTGGATCTCTCCCAACTATCATACCAGAAAATCGCTAAATCACGTAACCGATAAGAAGCCAACTCTACTACCTCTGTATTTGTAGCATGCATAACCCGTAGTGTACGATGAACCTGGTCAATAAAAATATGGGGGTCCTCCTTGGGGTCTGATCCGGTAAACACTGGAGGGTCTAGATTAATAAAATCACGAACTCTCGTACTATCCAATTTATAAACAGCACCAGTATTCTGCCTCTGAGCCTGAGCAGCTACCAAACTAGTCAACACTGCACCACACTCCGCATATTTTGGTCTGTAGGGCCAGACGGAGGAACTGGTGGTGTTGGGTTCCTCCTAATATCCTCTGGATGAGACGGAGTAGATGAGGTATGAGACGGCATCTCACTCTGAGCCTCACTTTGGCATGCTCTGGCTTAAGGTACCTGACCGGTACCCTCTCCCGCAGCTATATCAAGTCGTCTACTAATCACTTGCTTCCTAGTCGAAGGGATCGCTGAAAAGAAAATTAGGTTAATATTAGATATGAACACTAAAGACTCAACTCTACGCACGATCTAGATTCAGGAAGAGGGAAACAACCCTAGATGTCATGTAGTCTCCTAATTATAAATGTGGCGCCCTACACATCCATAATCAAGACTCTACTAGACACGGCTCATAGACAACCCCTAATACAGACCTGCTCTGATACAAAGTTTGTCACGAACCAAACTAGAGGATCATGACTAGTACCCGGGCCATACCTGTCGAGCACCCTCGTACATTTTTCTAATCTTCTTATTATCTTTAAGGGCCGGAGATGTTACGCCCTGCAGTATTACATCGATGATATGCTCTGCAGTAATATATATTGCGGTGATGTTACGCTTCGCGGTATTAAGTTACGGCGATACTGCACCCTGAAGTACTGTACGTTGAATTTGTCATAAGGTAATTGACATCAGTCCAAGTAAAAGATTATTTGGGGATTATAAGGATTATGCTATTTAACAAGCGATTAGTAAATTCATAAAAGTAAGAGGGGAAGCAAGTCAAAGAAAACGAATTTTTGTCCAAGTTTGGCATGTTGGGATAAAATACGGCCCGAGCTAAAATACTCGGTATTTATGGACTAGTGACGTACGAGGTACCACATAACCATGATAATAAGGTGTATAAGGTATGTAAAGAGTGATTAGTATTTTAAGTAAGTTGTGATAATTTTCAAAATATGCGGGTAATTGGTTAATTACCGGGTAATGGGACAATACCCGATTAAATAATAAGTGGATAAAAAATAATAAAATCTATCCTCCAAAAATGTGACAGTTGGCCACAATGACTCCTTAGTCATGTAATATGTGGCAACCAAGGATCAAAGCAAAAGACACCTCATACTTATATTTATATATCATCCAAAATAGAGTCATACTTACTACAATTAGAAGATTAAAGATGGCTTTCAAATAAAAAAAAGTCTAATGCTGCCACTCTCAAAAACAGAATCAAGAAATGACCAAAAAATTCCTAAAGCAAGAACCTTTCTTTCTTGGTTCAAACATTTCAACGCCAGGAACAGAATCATAATCGTTCAAACACTTCAACTCCAAGAACAAAAGCTCAATCGTTCAAACACTTCAACGAGCAGAAGATTAATTCTATCTAAATTTTGCGGTTCTAAAAGAGTACGGTGCAATATTCGCCAAGAATATTATACGGAATTTTTCCTACTCCAGGTATGTTAAGGCTATCCCTTCTTTCTTTTGGCATGATCCATGCGATACGAACGAAATATGCAAATGCACAAATTCCACAAATGACTATATTCATAGAAGTATTAGAGATATCTATGTTGTTGAATTTCCATGTGTCATAATATTTTATCATCTGTTCATGGGTCTCAGAAAAATATGAAAGTTGAAAAGAGTTTACTTTATGATATTACTCAAAGGCAAAATAGCCTTATGAAGCCCCGAAAGATTTTATTAACGTACTTTTCATGCATTGCATTCATGTGCATTGACCCTTGACCAGATGGCGTTATATACGCATATATATGTAAATATATGTATATGGGATATGGGAAAAGGTTACGGAGTTATATACGCACCACCACCTGATCAGCTGGTATATGATGATGATGTTGCCCACAGTGGCTGAAATATGATTCAAACGACATTATATACGCATATATATGTATGTATATTCAAACGGCGTTATATACGCGTATATATGTATGTATATATGTGTGTATATGGGATATAGGAAAGTTTATGGCGTTATATACGCACCACCACCTGATCAGCTGGTATACGATGATGATTTTGCCCACAGTGGCCGATATGATATGATGGGATGCCCTCAGAGGCTGATGATGTTATGAAATATGTACCTATGCACGACATGACATTCATACGCATAAGCATGACGCGAAAGGTAATTTATGATTTGCAAAGTTATTCAGACTTACAGGTTCAGTCATGTACTCTATATTTCTTCCATGTCACTTATGTATTTATTTATGTGCCTTACATACTCGGTACATTATTCGTATTGACGTCCCTTTTGCCTGGGGACGCTGCGTTTCATGCCCGCAGGTCCTGATAGACAGGTCGAGAGCCCTCCAAGTAGACTATCAGCTCAGCGGAAGATGTTGGTGCGCTCCATTTGCTTCGAAGTTTCTCGTTGGTTAGTATGATTTAGACACGTATTGTTTGGTAAGGTGGGACTCTGTCTCGACCTTTATGATATTTATGTACTCTTAGAGGCTTGTAGACATATGTCGTGTATATAAAGGATTGTACGGCCTAGCCGGCCTATGTTTTGGGTTTATAAAGGATTATGTTGGCCTATTAGGCTCGTATGTCATGTGTATGTAATGATGCAATAAAAAAGATACGTTACATTGGTACTCGATGGGGTAAGGTACCGGGTGCCCGTCGCGGCCCATCGGTTCGGGTCGTGACAGAAGACGCTATCAATATAAGTGGTAGATATGGATTATGAACAATCAAATAATGAAATATAATGGAATGAACATGCATAACATGGGATAACAAGACTTCCAAGAAACTACGTATAAGTTAGGAGTTACCACGCTTCCATGAAAGACTATACAACAAAAATCATCCAACAAGGCATACCAAACTATACATAAGCCAACACCTGTCTATGAGCCTCTAAAGGAGCATAAGTAATGCAACATATACGGAATAGGGCCCCAACATACCCATAATATCTATAACAAAAATGCATACCAAGACCACGGCAAGTCCAGAGAAGGGATCTCGCCTATAACCGCTGAACTGGAAAGCCTACTGTGGTGGGGGAGCTGCGACTACCTGTCTATCAGGACCTGCAGCATGACATGCAGCGTCCACAAAATAAAAAGGACGTTAGTACGAATAAAGTACTGAGTATGTAAGGCATGAAAGCATAAGTAAGAACAGTAATGTAAACGGGGATAGAGAATATACAACCTATAACATCTGGGTACCTCTGAGGGCTACTGACATGAAATGCGTGATAAATACATATATATACATAAACCTTTAAAACATCCGCCTATGTGGGCATCATCATCATCCTATCGCACCCAGCCACGTGGATCTCGATAAACCCAACTGATCAGTGGTTGCACAATAGCTGCCATACCCGGCCGACTATAGCACAGCTCGGTAGTGTAAAGTAGATACATATATATATAATGCATGTAGGACTCATTTGAATCATATTCTGAACCTTTTGGAGTGATGTAAGGTCGATATTCACTGTACACGTTATTAGGCTTAACTCTTCATCAAAAATCTTATAAGAATCAGGAAGTACCAACAACATTGATAACATAATAATAAGAAAAGCAACCACAACATCAATTGTTCCATAAGAAGGGAAACAATGTAAGTACTGCTAGCTTCTAAGAGTAGAGTATCTTTGGAAGCTCGTTCATTGCATTATGTACAATCGGAGTCGTGCAAAAGAAGGAAAGGGATAGCCTCACATACCTTGTATATACTTCTCCAATCTCAAGCTATGCAATTGTCATGACTCCTTAGTCTACAATAAGAGAAACGACACTATCGTTATCCTTTAAGCGTCATAACTATTATACATCTACCACAACCTATTTTACGATGAAATGGACAGAACCTACCCTATATATATGACTTCCCACAAGTCAAAACACTCACCAAACAGACCAAACAACATCAATAATAATCATATTGAGCCTCCCAAAAAAGTTCACACACAACCTAATCACTCCATACATAAGACAACCACCGTAGTCGTGTCAAATGACTCGGAAATGTTACGACGAATGACCAGCCCATAACCCTAAAACTATATGGTGTTTCCACACCCTTCCATCTCCAAAACTCCACAAAACAGTAGTACAACACGCATCCAAACAGCAATAAAAAACAGTCCACAAAACAGTCCGCTACAAGTGAATAACTCGAACTCACGGCTTCCGATCACCGTCCTGTGAGTTCTTACAAGTATACAACGAATTACCATGAATTTACAGCAGGTAAAATGGATGAAATAGAGAAGGAAACGTACCTTACTTGTTGGATAACTCATCCCTTATCTTGGTTCTTCAAACTCAAGGTTTTACCCCCAATTAGAACTTGAAAGAGAGGGAAAATCGATTAGGGTTTGTGGATAATTTTTAGGAGGAAGTTTGCAGGGGTTTAGGTCTGGTTATTTGGTATATATAATGAGGTTTGTATTGCAGGAGATAACCCTTTAAATGGGCTCTTTGTCCGACCCGAAGTTTCCTATTTTCGGGCTATCATTTAACCAAGTAGTTGACACACCTACTTGTCACCTAGCAGCTTGTGCAGTCTCGCAAAAGTGCATATATCTCTGTACTCCGATGTCGTATTGATAAACGGTTTAATGAGTTGGAAACTATACTCATAGATCTTCAATTTGGTGGGTAAATCACCCCGTAATTCTAAGCAGATTGGTAGAAAAGTGTAATAACATTTGACCTAAAGTTTAAGTAAAACTATGAACCTAAGTTGCGACAACTCTTGTCGACTATTGTTTCATAACTCGTTTGACTTCAAGACTATGATACGGATATTATATGATTCAAATACCTTAAAATACGACATCTTGATAATATTAAGCACCCCTAGGTTTACCCAAGAATACGAGTTACAACATCCTTGATTCGTTAAACTTCTAATACTTGTTAATCACCCTTATACACTCTTGTATCATTTAAGATCAATAGGTCTTATCATTTCAAAGATAATATCTTCTTAGATTTATGTCGACTAACATATGGCATGAACCAACGTACGTGAATATGGGTTGTAACAAGTCAGACGAACACAAAAACTTCAAATAAGTCTTTAACGAGGGAAAAATATAACCACACTAAAGGTCATACCGACCCAACGCGTAAGAGCCTTGGCTCCAGCTTAAACAGCCTCAGGGCTAATTCAAAAATCGGAGGGTCGATGAGCTCGAGCCAAAATCCGACTCAAGGACTAAGCCCGAAAAGGTTATCTAAAATGCCTAAGGGCGAATGCATAAAAATCCTACGGGCCGAATAGAGGTCATACCGACCTAACGCGTAAGAGCCTAAGTGCCAGCTTAAAAAGCCTCAGGCCTAATTCAAAAACCTAAGGGTCGATGAGCTCGAGTCAAAATCTGACTCGATGACTGAGCCCTAAATGGTTAACTAAATCGCCTAAGGGATGACGCGTAAGAGCCCAAGAGCCAGCATAAAAGAATTTCAAGGTCGACTTTAAGACTTAAAGGTCAAAAAGCTCAAGTCAAAACTTGATTCACGGGCTAAACCTCGAATGGCCAACTTTCGGCCGTTGCGAAATTGCTCATCAAAAACAAAAACCTAAGCGTTTGCTCTAAAGATCAGATCTCGGACCAATGACAAACGAGCATTGCAATCTATTACAAAAAGCAAAGGCGAAACAAGAAATGATGAAAAATCAAAGGCTTCTTATATATATATATATATATATATATATATACATATATATATATATATTGAAAGATCAAAGGAGCGTATTTACAGGACTTGTGTCTAAAAGCTTTTACAAAGGAAAAAATAAATATAACATTAATTTATCGTCGGGGTTACGCCTCCAACGGCCCCCTCGGGGGCTATGCCTTCAACAGTTCCAGCTCTGTCCCCCGGGTCTTCAACGGTCTTTTCCCCCTCAGGGACTTCGCCTTCATCTCCATCATCTTCCGAGCCACTGCTCGATTCACCTTCAGAAGGGAGCAAGGCAGCATCCCCTGCGTCTAGGGTCTTCACCTTCTCGATTTCGGCAGCCAGATCGATGCCCCCTGCATGTATATCCTCGAGAGCCTGCCTCCGGGATTTTAACCAGGCATGCTCCACAGCTCGGGCCAATTTCAACTCGGCCTCCTCAGACACCTTCCTCGCCTGAACGTTTGCGGCAACTGCATCCTCCTTGTACGAGGATACGAGCGATTCGGCTTCAGCCCTGGCTACAGATAGCGCAACGGCCGACTCGACTAAAAGACATTTGTGTTTATTATTCTCCGCCCTCGTATCATGAAGCTGATGTTCAACCAAGAACACCTTCTCCCGGAGAGTACCTCTCTTGGTAGTTATGTCACTCGTGTGACGTTTGAGTTCGAGAATTTTGGCGTCTTTGGCTCGGAGCTCTTTCTTCATCAGGGCATTTTTATTCTCAAACTGCAAAAATCAACCCGGAGGTGTCCGAACGCTAAAGTTGGGTAAATATACAGACAAAAACAAATAGAGACTATGTTACCTGCTCAACAAGACAATCCCTCTCTCGAGACGCCATCTCCAAACGAGCCTGAAGGTCACGGACTTCCTCCTCCTTCTCGGCAAAGCGAGCCCTAAGCTCTTTAGCCCCCGAGGTAAGCCTCATACACTGACCTTCGTAGTGAATTAACTCGTCTTGTAACTTGGCAAATGTCTGATTATAAAGCATCTTAGCTTGAAAGCATGAAAGAAACAAAGTAAGAAAAACGAAGATCAGGGCACCAAGCAAAATTTGCGAAAGATTACCTGTTCGCAGAGCCTATCAAGCTCGCTGAAAATGAATGAGGAATTAAGCTCAGGGTTTTTCTCGGTTGTAGCAAACATCCCTTCAAACACATCTTTGTCCTCAGCGGACACCCCCGCATCAGGAGATTCTTTATTTCGGGCATCCTGCAACTGCCCCGAAAATAAAGCTGGCCTCGGAGGACAGTCACTCACTTCAATGACCCCGGATGGATCGAGCGGGGTCTTCTCTTGCCTCTGAAGAACCTCAAAACTGTTCTTCTACGGCCCACTAACCAGACACACTCCAACTCGGGGAACATCCTGGCTAGCAGCCAGCTTAGGGTCATTACTCGATACTTCTTCAACGGGCTCCTCGGCTCCGGTTGGGGAAGCAGCAGCATCAAGCTCCGATTTAGATGCCTCCGACTCGACAGCAATCGACTCGGCTAGATGTGGGACGACCAGGTTTTCTCCTCCCACGGGCACTATCAAGGGATCAATTCTTTCCTCGCCTCCAGTTCGAGGACTGTTAGAAACTTCATGAGTTAAGACCATTGAATCAGCCTTGGATTCTTTCACTTTGGCCTTCTTTGATTTCAAAGGCTCAACCGGCGATTTCCTTCTTTTCTTCTTCTCTTTGTCAAAGTTCGGGGTATCCGCTTCCTCAGGAGGAGCCTCCCTCATCACGGAAGCCTCTCCCAGGCCTGCACAAATACGAGATATGACCACGGGGTGCAAGGATGTAACCGGTGATGTTCCTTCTTAGAAAGGCAATTACGGTTGTAATAAGGGCTTACCATGGTTCTTTGCTTCCCAGCGGGCCCCTGATAAATCGCGCCACACACGCTCGGCATACGGGAAAATTGAATTTAGCTGGTTAACCCAGCCCCAGAGATCCTTAACCGCCTCAGGGTACACCGCAACAGCTGCACCAACGGCAGGAGTTAGTCTGTGCAGAAATTAATTCATAGGAAAAGGAAAAAGGTTTAACTAACATATTCACTTACGCTTCATGTTCCACTTTTTAGGGAACAACATCCTTTCCAATGGAATCAGGTCTAAAGTCTTAACTCGGACAAAATGGCTCATCCATCCTCTGTCCCTAACCTCGTCAGTACAGGCAAAAAAGGCTCTCGAAGCCCGAAGCTGAAGTTTAATCAGGCCACCACGAAAGAGTCGTGGGCTATACATTCTGACCAAGTGGTCAAGGGTAAAAGTCATAACTTCGACCATGTTCGTAAAATATCTGGTCATAAAAACAACGCGCCAGAACGACGAATGTATTTGACCAAGAGTCACTTGGTACCGTTTGCAGAAGTCAAAGATAACAGAGTCAATTGGGGGCGACGATGGTTCCACCGGGCCGAGGGTAAACGATAAGTATACACACTGAGGAATCCGGCCACATTTGTGGTTATGTCCTCTTCCTGAGAGGGGAGTTTCACCAGAACCGAGTTCCCCCAATCCCAGTCTGCTTTCACTTTTTCGATGTCCGATATTAAGTTGATATATCGGGACATGGGTTCGCACCGCCTTGGCCTCGAGGAAGATTTGTCTATCTTGAAATCAGAGGTTATCTCGCATGATCCGGGGATATATTCCTCGAGATAAAGAGGCTCAATCGCTTTCCCTTTAGACGAATGTGAAGAAGAGGAAGGCTTATCACCTTGGGAAGCACTGGTGGAAGTCTTCGCCATTCCTTTTTTTTAAAGGTTTTGAAAGAGGGAAAGAAATATAGTTAGAGAAAGAACACAAGAGAGAAGTAGGAGGTAATCTTTTGAGAGCTTGGGGATGCAGTGAAAAAGAAGAAGCGAAGGAAGGAGTATTTATAGAGACCCATCATGTACGTTAGAGAAGGCCAAAAGACAGTAACTGCCGTTATCAATTCAAAGGTTTTTCAAGGGTCGTATGGACGCGACATTTTGGGTCCTCCTTTGTCACATCAATCGCTTGATATAGCATAACTCGTGTAATGATGGAAGCATTCGAGGGTTGGAAATTCAAATTATTTCTTGTCGTTTCTCTCCAAGAAATGCGGGGACTATCTGTATACGATCGAAACCAGGAGCGACCGATTCTGAGGACTCTACGACATCCTGAGTCCGGCCTTGACTGTATCGATCCTAGGTCCGAGGATCAGCTCTGAGGTCGGTTCCTCGAGGAGTGGTGCCAAGGTATCGGTATACCTAGATATGGAATGAAGACTGGTGGCCGTCATAGGGGGCGCGGGATTCTCAAGAACACATGGCTAAAATTGACAAGCGCCTACAAGAATAGTACAAGTCCATACCGGACCTTTATATAGTTGTACCAGCTAGTGTTTGTGTACTATGTTGGGATTCCCCCCCCCCCCCCCCCCCCCCCTTCTATATAAAGGGGATCCTTGTCATTTTTTCCACACATGATATTGAATACAAGAACAAAAACATTCTCTTCTCTCTAACTCAAACATTCTCTGTTGTTGATCCCTTTGGTTTATTACTTACGTTTATTGTGTTCTATTGATTGTTCTTCATTTATTACTCAACATAGATCATAAATAGCCGCCTTCAAGGCCTTTAGTGTTGTTAGACCTTCATTGGTCATTCACCACTCCCTCCAACCCTCGACCTCGAGGCCCTATATCGACCAACTCGAGACTCCGATAAGCACACCGTTTCGACCTCGAGGCCTAAGCCTAGGCCGGCTCGAAACCTCGATTCACGGCAGCTCGGTTTTCATAACTCGCTGCTCTTAAGCTCTTATTTCATTTTCCTTGTTCAACAATTGGCATCTATTATCTAAGTAGTGAATCACGTATTTTTAGAACCACATAATCAAATATAATTGTAATTACCATTTTCAAGGTAAATAAAAGGTGATATTACTTTGGAGTTTATTAGTACTTATTCTCAACTTGCTGATATTTTTATTAAACCTCTTTTGGAAGAAAGATTCTGCATTCTTCGTAAAAATTAGCATATTGTGCCAAATTTGTAAATCAAATATTTTCTTAAGTGTTTAAATTATTTTACACGCTTTCAGAATATTTTACTTCCTTAATTACCTGTGTTCTAATTACTTTTTCTGTGGAAAGTGCAATTATTACTTGTACCGCCGATCAGTCACTTCTTAACCATCACTTCCATCTGAACTTAACCCTTCCAATAACCAAGATGCCTCTTCGCTCCTCTCAAACTCCTCGATAAAAACCCTCCATATCCAATGCTTCTCTCATTCCCTACCAAACAACGCCTCTCACTATGGCCAAAATAAATCCCTCCTCTGCAACAAGACGCAGTCAAAGGTTTCAAAAACCTTCAATACTGAAGAGCCTGTGGATGTGGAGTCATCCATTGACTCGGATTTTCTCAAAACAGAAGACGATAGCAGTGCCTCATCTGAAAATCACCTTATCAACCAAAAAAAAGGTCGGCAAGAGACCCATGGAGCAAACCCACAAAGAGATTGCATGGAAGAAGGGCAAGGTGGAACGCTTGCAATTTGGTCCTGAGGACAAGCTAATCTTGTATGGACCTAATGAAAAGGCAAGGTTTGAGTCCTACAAGTCAAAATTCATGGCTTATGGACACTCTGTAAGTCTTTCTCTTATGCAAAGCCTTCATTGTGATGTGACTGCAATTTTTGATTTTCAGCACCTTCCCTTTTTATTTGACACTCTTGGAAATTATGTGTATGAAGAACCTGTGAGAATGTTTTATGCAAATTTATTTGTGAATGATAAAGATGACTTCGAATCTATGGTTTAGGGACTAGAATTGTGTTTGACTCACACCAATTTGAAGAGATTTTTTCCGCCAAATTCTGTGGGTATGTTGTGTTTGTCAAAAATTCATGGGCCAAACACTTTGAAGTGTCCCTTAATGAAGCGAAAAAGTTTCTGTTTGATAACCCCCCTGACATTGGCCCCAAAAATCTTATGTTTGAACACCGTGTCTTGGCCCACATGATTTCCACAACTCTCCTTCCCAGGTCCGGGTCCTTCAGTTCTTTATCCACTAGAGATATCTTTGTCCTCTAATGTCTGGTTAATAATGAACGTCTTGATTGGTTTGTGTGGATTCGTCAATATATGCTTGAGAGTATCAGGGATATTTATTCCTCTGTTGCATGTCTTCCCTATGGTCTTCTTATCTCTCATATTCTGGAAGTTATGAGAGTAGACTTGGCACCCTTTACACCCAAGCACATCCCCAGTACTTATGATAAGAATGCTTTCTCGATGATGGGGTACACTCTGGGTGATGATGGATGGGTTAAGCGAGCCAAGGTTGAAAGTGCTCCAGCTCCAGTTGATGTCCAAACTGATCAACCAGTCTCTTAGTCGACTACCTCTCAGAAGCTTCAACAAATTCAACACTACCTTGATGGACTCAAGTTGCTGCTTGTGGAGATGAAAGAACATGTAGATAAGATCAGGGATGTCACTAAAGAGACATGTACAGATGTGTCCAAGCTTCGGATAGTCATAGGAGCTACAAGGTGACATGGAACCAGGGCTTTCAATTCCATGAGTGAGAAGATGGACAAGTTCGTCAAGGATGTTGAGAATTCCTATGACTCCTTCTTCACCAAAGTGATCAACACCCTCAAATACTTTCTGGGACGAAGTTAATACCTCTGGTTGTACTGTTAAGACAAACTATGTTTTTGCTTATTTTTGTTGATGGTTGTTGTTAGACAATTTTTGTTCTGTAATACCTAAGAGGCTAACACAAGACAACTACATAAACATGTGCAGTTAAGTAACGAGAAATAACGAGATGAAAAATAAAATATCAGGTAAGATGACATGATAAAGACATTAGAGTGATTCAACAAGTATGTGAGCACAAAGATATAGAAAGAGAAAATAAAAGAAGGTACTACTGAAGTAAACCACAATTTATGCTTCTACAAAAACTCTGACAAACCTTTCAAAGGTAATTACGAAGCAGCATAGCCAATTCCTTAGTCCGAATAGCACAATAAAGAATAACAATACCAAACGGCACGGCATCACCCTGTATGTAGTAAAGTTGGTTAGTGACAGTTGGACGAATGAAGAGGTGACACGTGGAGCTGAAGATAGGTAGGATTTGAGTCACCAAATAGTCGACACCGGTTGCAAGCATGTGACCGATGCTTGATGAATACCGAAGACAGAGTAGCAAATGACAAAGATTCAAAGAATTGATATCGTGTAGCATTCATTGAGCAATTGTTACAAACAATATCTGCATTTATAACCAACCGTTATGCAACCATCAATGACGCTTTTATTCTTATTCAAGATGAGCTTGATTTGGAGAGATTGTCTCCCTATATAGAGCTATAAATAGGATAACTAGCATCCATTCTAAACACGAAACATTATGCACACAAAATCTCAAATCAGCTCACATCTTATAATACTATTCTTGAATATTGTTCTCGCTTATGTTATCGAGGAGGCTAAGTTCATAGCCAAGATTTTACTTTATTTAATTTATTTCATAATCTTATTTTTGTTCTTGATTATTTCATATTTCTGGATCAAATTAATTCAGTGTCTATAAATCACATTATAAATTTAAATGTACCGTTTTAGGGGTAAACAATTTTGCGCTCACCATGGGGCATAAACAATTGTGTAATTGCTTTGATCCATTTATCTATTACTAATAAGTATTAATTCCTTTCTTAGAAAAAAAAGAAAATTCAGATATGGTAGATAACGATGTCAAAAATGTCTACAATGTTGGAGCACACAATGAATGTGTAGATATATTCTAACATGATGATTTAACTAGTGAAACCCGCAATGAAGGAGATGAAACACCTCTAGTTAGTGAAGGCCAAAGTCCTTTACATATGAAGAGTCCAACTCTTGATGATGCGGATGATGAACATATTGTTGAAATAGTCAAATTCTTGAGAGGGCAACAAAGAGCGATTATAAATCACCTCTGAAGACAAGATCAACTGATGACTGAGTTGAAGCAGGCATTATCGGGTGCATCCAATCATGATAATAGAAGAGCTCTGATTCCTCCCAGCCTTCCCGCAAATCAAACGGTTTAAAAGCCAATAATGACGCTCCAAGGGAGGAGTTTGGTTTCAATGAGACAGGAGGTATCGATAGTGGATATGGGAACAACGAATCAAATGACCCTTTCAAAATGAATCTCATGAGGTTCATAAGGTAAATGAATTAAAGAATGGACCAAAAAGCTAAAGAGTTCCATGCTCGGATGGATCAGATCCCGGGATCAACCCCGGTGTAAAAGAGAGTGAATTCCAAGAAGTACATGCATTTTCCATTTAAACTAAGTACGGATCCGGAGTTAATCCCAAATAGGTTTAAGATGCCATTTATACCAAAATACGATGGGACTTCGGATTCACAAAACACATCACGACCTATACTACCGCTGTAAAGGGAAACGACCTGGCCTGGCATGAGATCAAATTTGTTTTGTTGAAGGAGTTTGTAGAAACCCTGATGAATGGTGCCTTAACTTGGCATTCTCTATTACCTGAGCATTCCAATTTTGAAATGCTTGCAGATTCGTTTATCAAAGCTCATGCTGGAGCAATAAAGGTCCGGGAAAGGAAGGCTGTATATTCATAATCCCAACTATTGCAAGAGTTCGTGATTTGATTTTAGAAGGAAAGGATGATGTTGCCAGCAGTACTGAATGAGTGGGAAACGGAAGCATTTACAAAGGGGCTCAACCCATTAAGTTATGATGCCTCTCCAAAATTGAAGGAAAGCTTGATAGAATATCAGGCAACCATATAGGTAGATATCCATAATCGCTACTAGTCAAAGATCAGAATAGAAGACGATCAACTAGGTTCTTTGGCATCTTCCAAAAAAATTAAATCGTGATCGAAATCAAGATAATTTCAAAAATGATTTCTATGCAGATCAGAGGTCCTTTAGAAGTCATTTTCAACCTTATGAGATGACTGATGGACGTGGAAATAATGGTTTTCAGTCATCGCATAGGTTTGCCTCTGATAGAAGGGCGGATCATGATCTAAGTTGCAGATCGTTGCAGGAGAAAGAGGCTTTGGTGTCTCAAGATTCAGCGTATCCTAAGTTATCAGATTATAATTTTAATATTAGTTGGGTAGAGTTGGTGTCGTCTATGAGGAATGCTAAAGAAGCTAGGTTCCTGGAATTAATTCGATCGGATCCTATCTAGAGGGATCCTAATTTATGGTGTGATTTCCATGGAACTCACAGTCGGACTTGGGATTGCTGATACCTCGTGAAGAGGTAGCAACATTGTTGAAAATGGTCACCTTAGAGAGTTCTTAAGTGACCGAGCAAAGAATAACTACGGGAGAAATCGGGATGTTGCAGAACAGCCAAAACCAGCTGCAGGGTCACCTCGTATGATGATAAACATGATCTTCGGTGGAGATAAAGTAAATGGGGTGACATTTTCGGCAGCAAAGAAGACGAAGATATTGGTGACTCGTGGGAATAGGATCCGAGAAGTCTCAGAAGATTAAATCACCTTCATAGAAGAAGATGATGATGGACTTCTTCTACACACAATGATATTTTTCTAATTTCTTCCACCTCAATTGAAGATGATAAAGATGAGGAGCCATTGGAGTTGAATAAAATACCGAGGTCTTTTCAGGTACCTAGGGAAACGGATGCGACAAAATCAGCCGCGGAAGAGCTCGAAGAAGTGGCCTTGTGTGAGGTGTTTTTTGAAAGAAAAATCAACTTAGGAACAGGGTTGAGTCCCAAACTCAGGTAAAAGATTATGAATTTTCTAAAATCTAATGTTTGTTGATTTTCTTGATCGTATTCAGATATGACAGGTATTCCATTGGAAGTGGTTGTCCAGAAGCTGAGTTTGGATCCTAACTTTCCTCTGGTAAGAAAATGATCTATAACAGAGGTCATAAATAAGTTTGTCAAGGAAGAGGCAACCTGGTGGCTGAATATAGGTTCAATCCGAGAAATAAATTACCTCGATTGCCTAGCGAACGTAGTGGTAGTACCTAAAAAGAATAATAAACTTAGAATGTGTGTAGATTATAAGGATTTAAATAAGGCATGCCCACTCTTTCTCATCTCCAAACATTATTCAAATGATTAATGCTACGGTCGGGCATGAGTTTAATCAGTTTCCTTGATGCTTATTCCGGGTATAATCAAATTAGGATGGACCCGAAAGATCAAAAGAAGAATTTATTTATCACAAATTTTGGCATGTGATGCATTTTAGGCCTAAAAATGTCGGATCCACTTATCAGAGGATTGTTAATAAAATATTTGAAAAATAGATAGGTAAGACAATGGAAGTTTATATTGAAGACATGCTAGTTAAGTCTCTTAATGCAGGAGATCATCTGAAACATATCCAAGAGATGTTCACATCATAGAAAAAACAACATAAAGCTCAACCCGGAGAAGTGCGCCTTCAAAGTTGGTTATGGTAAGTTCATTGGATTTCTGGTCTATCAAAGAGGAATCGAAGTAAACCCCTATAAAATCAAAAACATCGAGGATATCCCAGACTAGATAACAAGTGTGGAGGAAGAACAGAGGTTGACTGGTATATTGGCGGATCTAAGCAGGTTCATCTCGAGGTCTTCGAAGAAGTGCCATCATTTCTTTTCCCTTTTGAAAAAGAATAACGATTTTGAGTGGACTATGGAATGCCAACAGGCACTGAAAGAACTAAAAAGGTACCTGTCTAAGCCTCCATTATTGTCAAAACTGAAAGAAGGTGAGCAACTGTTGATTTATCTGGCGGTCTCGGAAGTAGTGGTAAGTGTTGTTGTGGTCCGAAAGAAGAAGGCATGCAATTTCCCGTGTATTATGTTAGTAAATTGTTATCTGAGTGGAGACACGGTATCTGCACCTTGAAAAGTTTGCCCTAGATCTCTTAGTTTCCTCTCCAAAGCTTAGGCCTTATTTTCAATGTCATCCTATAGCTATTGTGACAACCTTTCCTTTAAAGAATGTCCTTCATATAGCTGAGTTATCGGGTCGTTTGTCTAAATAGGCTGTCAAAGTTAATGATTTCGACATCGAATACAAGCCCAGGACTGTAATCAAGTCACAAGTTTTGGTCAACTTCGTGGTTGACTTTAGTCCAGGATTAACAATTTGAGCTGCTAAAGATTCAATGTCGGTATCGCGGATGGTATCAGGAGTTTGGACCTTGTTTCCAGATGAAGCTTCTAACGTAAAAGGGTCCAGTCTCGGGGTAGCATTAATAACTCCTTCGGGGGAAACCCAGAGACAAGACATTAGAATTGTGCCACTCACTAACAATGAAGCCGAGTACGAGGCTTTGGTTGCAGGACTTGAACTAGCTCGGGAACTAGGTTCTAAGGTCATCGAAATAAACTATGACTCTCGGGTGGTAGTGAACCAAGAGTGTGGAATTTTCGACACCAAGGAAGAGTGCATGCAACAACACTTGAAAAAGGTTCAAGTATACTTTCCTGGTTTAGGGAATGGTCAATCATCCACATTCCAATAAAGGAAAATATGGAGGTAGACGCTTTGGCTAATTTGGGTTTGTCTACAAAAATGAAAGGGTCTGATGCTAGTGCGTAAGTTCAATTATTGCATTCGGTGTTGGATGTGGACAGATACTGTGAAGTTCATTCAAACAACTTAATTTGGTATTGGAGAAACGAGTTTATAGAATATCATAGGCATGGAAAATTTGCCTGAAGACCCGAAAGCATCCCGGGCACTACGAACCAAGGCATCTCATTATTGTCTTGTTGACGGATACAGGAGGTCGTTCTAAGGCCCATGGCTCAGTGTTTAGGGATGCCAGAGGCTGACTACATGATGAGGGAAGTTCATGAAGGAGTATGCGAGAACTATTCTGGTGCAGACTGGTTGGTTTTAAAATTAATCAGAGTTGGCTACTATTTGCCCTGGATGGAGCAAGACGCAAAGATATTCATTCAAAAGTGCGATAAATGACAACGCCATGCACAGTTAGTGCACCAACCGGAAGAACTTTTGCATTTAGTGGTATCACCGTGGCCATTCATAAAATGGGGGATGGACATAGTCGGTCTCTTATCACAAGGACTCGGTAAGATAAACTTCTTTTTGGTTTTAACTGACTATTTTACTAAATAAGTGGAAGTAGGTGCTTATCAAAACATCGTAGAATGAGAAGCAGTCGATTTTATATTGGGCCACATCGTGTGTCGGTTTGGAATACTAAAAGAAATTTCTTGTGACAACGGGCCACCATTTATAGGTTCCAAAGTCACAAAGTTTTTGGAAGGATTGAAGATCAAACGAATTACATCTTCACCATATCACCCGAGTTCTAATAAACAAGCAGAATTACTGTGCGATACAAAGGCTACAGACCAGCTAGAAGAACCGGTTTCATCTGTTTGTTTATTGAGTCTAGTTGGTTGTAGTAGGTGTTTTAATATTGTATCTTATCAGCTTTCTTAGAAGCAATTGTAATAGTTACACACTGTTCAAGTTAGAGTTAACTTGAAACTTGTCGCAATTAGCTCGAGGCTAGGTTGCTACAAAGGGATTAGAGTTAGTCCTAGGTTTACAAAAGAGTTTATTTTGTAAATGTTGTTTGGCTCAGAGTTGTAGTGAAGAGTTTGTGAAAATCCTACTGAGGAGTAAATCGTGATTTTTTTCACCTTTTGAGCCAGGTGTTTTCCACGTAAAAATATTTATGTTTTTACTTTACTGCATTTATTATTCCGCAACAGTAGAAGTTGGAGCACCAAGAAGAACCTGGTTCTTATACTAAGATAGCACTCTTAAAATTAGATACCACACAAATTAATCTATCTTCTTGTGTGGTATTGACGTCTAAAACATTAAGGGTCATCGTCAAAAACAAGACTTCCAGTGTTAGAATTCTCATACTTAGCATCCGAACTCTGGGGGAACTATTATATATGAAGACATAAAAGTGTTACGAAGACCGAAAACTATTAGAACCGGGAGCAATGTCTTATTAGGACTGGGGACTGCATGATCAACCCCGTAAAAATACGTTATACAAGTTAGCCACATGTATTGAAGCTTTATTTACTTCAGCAAAAGAATGTTTATGTAAATGTACTTTTAAAGATAGAGGGAATAAATCAAATTCCTTTTATTTCTATCGTATTTCTTGTCTGAATAATAAGTTAACTTACTTCATCGTTTGAAAGTTAGTTAAAACTTTAAATGTTTGTGTCGGAATAAATAGAACATGTCCTCTTCAAGAACACCATAAATATAAAGGCCCTCTCTTATGAAACTCTCATAGTCAAAGGGTAGATTCCGGAAGTATTTATGCCCAGAATCCAAAAGTTATCGGATGTGAAAAGATTCTCGAAGCTTTGTTAGTTAAATGAAAAAAAATATTTTGCATAACACTTAAGCAAAGAATTTCTTTCATTAATTTAAATTCCAAACTCAGTAAAGAAGTTTTGGCATAGTTACAAAAAGAAAAAGAAAAAAAAAATATATATATATATATATATACATTAATTCTTGCTGCCAGAACCCGAATGGAGAGAAGAGTCTTCATTTTCTTTATCGTGAGAAGGATGTTCTGCTTCCTGTTTGGGGCCTTTATCTTTATTTCCACCTTCTTCAGCTTCCTCTTCAGTTCCTGAATACTTGGAGTTAGTATTCAAAGAGTCAGAAGCAGCGGGCCAAGGAGGGAGGTTCTCGAAAGCAATTATCTCCAGTTCACGATCTTTGACAATGCATTCATCAATGATAGAAATGCCTTCTTTGGCCTCCTCCAAAGTCTTCCTCTTTGTGTGATATATGGCATAGGTTTTCACGAAGAGGATAGAATCTTCCTCATCTTGGAGTTTAGCTCAGAGTTTGTTAATCTTGGATTGGAGCTTTTCATTTTTAGATTTCATAATGCTGATTGTGAAGTCAAGCTCAACATTGGTGGTCGAGTGAAGCTAATTCTGATCCATGGCCCTTTTGAGCCTTTCTTCCATTCTTACTCTCTTCTCTTCAACGGCATTGGCCTCCTTGGTTTTGGAGCGTAAGCTAGCTTCCATGTTATTAACTTTTTCCATGAAGGCAGACTCATGCTCGGCAGTAGCAATCACAGTATCATGAAGTTCAGCCACTTAGCCTTTGCATCCTTGAGGTCTTCATGCAATCGAGCGGCCTCTTTACTATGGGACATACTATCTTGCTCGTATTTCTTCAACCGGCCTCGAGGTCATCCATTTGAGAAATTTTTGCTTCCAGTACCGGGAGGCGCTTGACAAATTGATTCCGTTTGGATGAAAGCCGATCTCGTTCCGAAGTAAGGTCTTGCTTGTCCAAAAACAATCTTTGCAGGCCCTCGGACGCAAGAAGGTTGGCCTAAAAAGATTAAAGTTCAAATTATTAATGCAGATTAAAAATGAAAAAGATATAGAAGAAAGTTAGATGGATACCTGCGCCGAACAGTGCATGATATTGTTTAGCAAACATTCACCGGAAAGAGAATCCATCTTTCTCCAATCTTTTTCTGAGGCCAGCGGCTTCAGATATGGCAAGCTCCACCGGCCTGGAAAGTATATACAATTCATTAGAAACTGCGAGTGTGACACTTCGTTTTCCACTAAGGTTTTGAGTGGGTAACGGGAAAGTGCTCCCTAGATTCCTATGATCAGATGACCGTGGGGAGGGAACATTTATTGTTTGTTCAATTGGAGCTGATAGAGAGATAGAAGCTGGTGGAGAAGGAGATGCAGTGGTGATAGGTTCAATAGTTGGCGGAGGAAGTTCAGGGGCTGAAATCCTTTGACCAGAAGCAGTTGAGGGGATTCGAAAATGAGATGAAGTGTTTTCAGCCATTACCATTTCCCCCCAGAGTCCTTGAACTTCTTTTGGTGGTGGAGTTTGGAGCTTTCCCAGTTAAGCATCCGGTTAAGCAGGTGAAGATCTTTTTCTTCTCTGAAGGGGAGCCTTTTCATCATCGGCTCCTTCATTATCAAGTATCACTGTGACTGGTTCGGTTGGTGATTTCTTCAATTTCTTCCCTTGAGTCTCAATCGAGGAGGGACGTTTTCTCTTTGATTTCTTATCCTTGGGTTGGGGACTCCGGGAGAAGGTGCCTTCACTAGAAGTGAGAGTAGATTCACGAGTTCTCCTCCAGTTAAGGGCATTCTGCAGTACCCGCTCAGCTTCAACCGAGTCATCGAGAGCCTCGATGTTAGGGCAAATAATGGATCCCTTCGGAAGTCATGTGTGGTACAAAAAGGTAGTATGCAAATTGTTTCTAAGTTATAAGATTGATAGAATGGAGGAAGAATTTTTGTTTCCCACGGTTTTTGTCTTTCCACTCATATTTGGGAGCCATTTCTTTCCACCTTTGGGATTCTGGTGTAGTAATATCTAGAATTTTCAATACCTACAGGGCCAGATCATGAACCCATGGTGTTTTCCATTGAGTAGCTGGAAAAAAGAAAATATAAAGTGAGCATCGAAGGAAGGTGTTTTCAAAACATGGAAAGAAAAAAGATACATGAAGACTTACAGAAGGGATTCCATGATTCAAGGAGAGCAGGTGGTGCGGTTGGAAGGATGTCCCTAGTAGCAATACCAATGAACCGTTCCATCTAACCACGGTCGTTGTCATCGTCAACGCTGGTAATAAGGGAATGATGACCACGTTTGCTAAGTTTTATCACACCCCCTCGAAAGATCTTTAAGGAGTAAAGATTTATCATGTGAGCAAGAGTGAGGGTTTCCCCGGTCTCAAAGAATAATTGGGGAGGCAAGCCACAGTACACCATACTGATGGGCCTGCTTGTGCCAAATAGATTTGGTGCCAGTGGAAAAATTCAAAGATTATTGGGTTGATTCCTTGACCCATTCCCAAAGTGAAGGGGTACGTATAAACATGCATGAACCCTAGTTTGGAGAAGGTGACCATATCTACCTCATTAGGGGTGAGGATTTCAATGTTGTTTCATTTGCACCTCCTTTACAACAAGAATACTAGGAGGATGAATGGAAGAAGGGTACCTACAAACAGGCCAATGTATGTCACTTTTGGGATTTGCAGGTTCTTTTTGTTCTTGAAGTTCAGATTTGGTGCTAAGATGAAGGGGTATTATGGAGTTCATGGTAGGAGGTTCAGATTCGACATCAACCTCTTTTGTTTTATTCTTCTTTAGACCTCTATTGAAGAAAACGCCAAAGTTTTCGAAGGCAACAGTGTTAGAAGACATGATGGTAAGAAATTTGTGAAGAACTATTTACAGCGAAAGTTGAAGTTTGCAGTAGGGTTCTAAGGTAAGTCAGAGAAGAAGAAGAAGTTGAAAGAGTACAAAATAAAAATAATGGGTAATGAACAAGTTTATAGACCGCAAAAATCGTGGTCATGATTACCTTGAAAACTTACAAAAATATTTTTCAATCACGAGGTAACACGTGTTCGGACCATTAAATGCAAAGAGACGTGCGTCCTTTCAAGTGTCAGAGGCTATTCAGAAACTTGCCCGATAAGGAAAGAGGCTTCATATACTTCCTGATAACACTAAAGTATTGTCACCGTAAAGTAGGGGGACTATCTGTATGAGGTAAAATTGGTTAGTGACAGTTGGACGAATAAAGAGGTGACACGTGGAGCTAAAGGCATGTAGGATGTGAGTCAGCAAATAGTCGATACCGATTGCAAATATGTGACCGCTACTGGATGAATCCCGAAGACAGAGTAGTTGATGACAAAGATTCAAAGAGTTGACATCGGGTAAAATTGAATGAGCAGCTGTTATAGAGAATATTTGCATTTATAAAAAACCTTAATGCAGCCATCGGTATTATTCTCATTCAAGAGGATCTTGATTTGGGGATCTTGTCTCCCTAAAGAGAGTTATAAATAGGAGAATTAACATCCATTATAGACACAAAATCTTAAATAAGCTCACATCTTATAATACTATTCTTTGTCTTTATTCTTGAATATTGCTCTAGCTCCTGTTATCGGAGAGGTTAAGTTCGTATTCAGGCTTGTATTACCTTTAAATTTATTTCATAATCTTATTTTTGTTCTTGCTTATTCATATTTCCGGATCAAATTAATTCACGTGTCTATAAACTATGTTACAAATTCAACTATACCGTTTTACGGGTAAACACACCATTCGTTTACTCTTATCCTCGCAACATAATATAATATCTATCACGAAAATACCCTACGTGCATATCTAACCTTCTCTCAAGTACGGTAACACCACTCGTGCAATCATATTGATATATGAAGAAAGCACGGAAACACCCTTTGTACACATCATTCTTTCTCACAAGCACGGGAACACTCTTCGTGCAATTCACTCTTCCTCACCAAGCATCTTATATAATACAATACCAAGCAAGGTGGGAAGCATAAACAATATCAACGATAGTATTTGAACATAACTCGTCATATAAGAATTTACTAACACCTTAGTACCAATAACCAAATCAATAATTTAATAATGTTAACACTCAATATCTCTATAAGCGCAACATACAGAATAACATGGATAATAGAAATCAAAGATTTCCACAATCTATCTAGAGAATAGAAGATATAAAACACAAAGTAATATGGCACAAATAAAGCTAACCCTATATGCATGCTTATCCCATGGCCAACGCATATACACTCGTCACCTTGCATTTACATGAGTCCTCAACACGTTGACCACGTAGCAAATTGACTCAACTACACCCTAATTCTCTCAATCAAGGTTAACCAAGACATTTACCTCTTTCCGGAACAAGATCAACAATCCAACACGGCCTTCCCTTTAGAACGGGCCTCTAAACCACCCAAATCAAGTCAAATATACTCAAATAAGTCAAAACAAGCTTTAGAAACTACTTTTGTATCAAAAAAGTTCGGTCTTTAACATGTTTGGATATGTCAACTCAAACCCACGTGGCCGAAAACCGAGATTAAGACCAAATATCAATTATTCATTCACCCCGGAGTCCAAATATATGATTTGTTTCGAGATCCAACCTCAATTCGAGGTCTAAATCTCAAAATTATAAAATCCTAAATTTCTATCCACAATCCAAATTTCTGTTCTATGAGATCCTAGATTTAATAGTGAAAATCTATGAAATTGAACAAAAACAAGTTAAAGTTACTAACCTATGAAGTTGGGAAGAAATTACTCTTCAAAATCGCCATTATGTAGGGTCTAGGTCTCAAAGATGGAGTAAATGAGCTAAGACCGAAATACCAACCTTTTACGCACCTTCACAATAGCATTCGCAAAAGTCAACTGCTGATTGAAAATGCGGACAGTGCCTGAGCCCCTCTGATATCGCAAATGCAAACACTAAGACCCTCACAAATGCGAAATGAGCTTCGCAAAAGCGAAGCAATCCCTTCTCCCCCAGAGTCGCAATTGCGGCATGAGTTTCACAAATGCGTAGGCATGCTCCTTCACAAATGCAAAGCTTCCTATTACCTCCCCAGCATCTCAAGTACGAGCTAGCACTCGCAAATATGAGGCTCAAATTTGCGAACAGACTATCGCAAATGCAAGGTCTGTAGCACCAGCAAATTTTAACCTTTCCAAAATAGTCTGAAACTTGAAGAAGTACAATATATCAGCAACCTGAGACATGGAAGGAATGAACTTTGTCGCCATAGCTCCTTGGACAACTTTTTCCCGGACAAAGTGATAATCAAGTTCAACATGTTTGGTGCGAGCATGTAAGACTGGATTAGCCGTGAGATGTAATGCACTAATGTTGTCAGTAAACAATACCGGAGGCTGAGATAGAGAGATGCCAATGTCCTTCAAGATGTAGGTAACCCACGTAACTTCAACAGCAAGATAGGCAAAGGACTAGTATTCAACTTCGGCACTGGATTTTGCAATTGTGTTTTGCTTTCTAGAGGACTAAGATATGCAATTTGAACCTATAAAAACACATAAACTTGATGTGGACCTGCGAGAAAGTGGGCATCCAGCCCAATGTGCATCCGAAAACCCAACTAGATTTAGAGAAGATTGAGCAGAGATGTGTAACCCAAGCTGAGATGTTCCTGCGATGTAACGAAGGACTCGTTTAACTCCAGACCAATGAACTTCAGTTGGACTTTGCATAAACTGGAAAAGAAGATTTACTGAATGAGAAATTTTGGGCCTGGTAAGGGTGAGGTATTGGAGAGCTCCAACAATGCTCCTATATTCAGATGCATCGACTAAGGCACTAGTAGAGTCATGTAAAGCGTGCTTTTGAGATAGAGGAGTATTCAAAGGTCTAGCAGCGAGCATATTGGTCTTTTGAAGGATATCCAAGGCATATTTATGTTGACTAAGAAAAAATCCATCTTTGGTTCGGGTAGCCTCAATTCCAAGAAAGTAATGTAAATCTCCCATATCCTACATTGCGAACTTGGAACTAAGCTTGTAGATGAGGATATTAATCAGCAAGGAATGGCTTCCTGTGAGGATGATATCATCGACGTACAAAAGAAGCAAAAGGGTTCCCTTTGAAGAGTGAATCACAAACAATGAGGGGTCTGCCTTGCTACAAGAGAAGCCAGGATGTAAAAGGAAAGAACTAAACTTGTGAAGCCATGACTTGAGCGCTTGTTTTAGTCCATAAAGAGCTTTCTTTAACCGGCAAACACGGTGCGGAAAAATTAGATCCTTAAACCCCAAGGGCTGCTCCATGAACACAATTTCCTTCAAATCTCCATGTAAAAAGGCATTTTTTACATCGAGTTGTCGAATGGGCCAATTGAGAGTAGTTTTAGTGGATAAAACAATGCGGAGAATCATTTCCTTTATCACTGGACTGAACATTTCTTCAAAATCGACTCCTTCGATTTGATTATAACCTTTAGCAACAAGTCGTGCTTTGAAACATTCCACATACCCATCTACTTTTAGTTTGGTCTTGAACACCCATTTGGACCCAATAACGTTCATGTGCGGCTGACGAGGAACTAGAACCCATGTTTCATTTTTGCGCAAGGCTTGAAGCTCCTCATGCATAGTTGATACCCAGTGAGGTCGAGACAATGCAGCTTTGATGGTATTTGGTTCTTTTGTATCTAGCATCGTGGTCGCTGTAAGAACTTCAAAGGTAGGATTCTGTATTAAACTAGTTTTTGCCCGTGTGACCATATGATGGGTATTTGACGGGCTTTGGGGTCGAGATGGTGGCGTAGGTTCAGGATGAGAATTAACTTGTGGATTTGTGGTACAAGGCATATGAGGTAAGTCAACAAAAAGGTCTATACCTGGTGTATCTAATATGTCAAGGTGTGATGAATTGGATGATGAGGCAGTGGAATGGCTAGTTGAAATGGAGGAAAATGAACCTTTAGTTTGTGGAGAAATTGGAGTTAAAGCCAATGGAATTTGTTCTTGTTGATTTGAATGAGTTGGAACATCCAAGTGCTCAGTTGTACAAGCAGGAAAAGTTTTGAATAATGATGGCAAAGTAGATACACCCAATTTGAGGTTGTTCGTCATTCACATTCTCCTCAAAAGAGGATGGAGAAGCAACTGAGTTAAAGAACTCTCAGAAAGTGGTAAAATGCGACGAACCAAAGTCTGCACTCAAATCAGTAGTAAGAGATACATATGGTAAGTGAAGTTCATCAAATATAACATGTCGTGAGATAAAACCCTTCCTTGATTGAGGGTGATAGCATCTATAACCTTTGTGAAGAAGATTGTAGCCTATAAATATACAAGAAAATATTTTTGGTTAGAATTTGTTCTTGTTTTGTTCTTTGAGGTAGGGAAAACATCTGCATCCAAAAGCTTTTAAGGTATTGTATTCAGGCTCTAATCCATACAACTTAAGGAAAGGGGATTGCATGCTTAATGTAGAAGTAGTTAGTCCATTAATTAAGAAAACGGTCGTCATAAAAGCTTCACCCCAAAGAAACAGTGGTAGGTTGGCATTAAAAATCAGTGCCAAGCTATTTCCACAATATGTCTATGTTTTCTTTCTGCTACGCCATTTTGCTCAGATGTATGAGGACAAGAAACTTGTCTTTGGATTCCATGTTGAGCCAAATAATGAAGAAATTCCAAGCTACTAAACTTTCCTCCCCCATCACATTGAAAGACTTTGAGTTTCTTAGAAATTTGATTTTCTACAAATTTATGAAAGACTATAAAGGTAGATAGAAAATCAATTTTTTTTTTGAGAGGGTAAAACCATGTAAATCTGGCAATCATCAACAAATATAGCATAATATTTTATCCCTTGAGAAGAAGCCACAAGGGTTGGTCCACATAAATCACAATGAATTGTCGCTAATGGCTCAATCTCCTTTTTATTTGATCTGGGAAAGATAACTTACAACTTTTACCCATATGACAACTAGTACAAACCGAAAAGATTTTATTACAATTTTTGACATCAATCATCTTATTGCTATGCAAAAACTTAAGTATTCTCGAGTGTGAATGTCCTAGTCTTTGATGCCAGATCCTGTCTGAATTCTTCTCAATCTTGGTAATTGTTAGTGCTTCGTGTAAGTTTCCCTCCAACATGTATAGATCATTCCTTTCATTTCCCTTTGCTAGAGTGATTTATGTTTCCTTGTCCTTAACAATAAAATCTTTGTCAGTATATTCCAAAGAACATGCATTATCTTTGATAAATTTACTAACAGAAACAAGGTTCTTCTTGAGTTTAGGCACAACAAAAACATCTTTTAGGTGCAGGTTTCTCCCAATATTCTTATCACCTATATGTGTGATAGAATTTTTATCACCATTTCCTACCATTATAGAGTCATTTCCCTTAAAAGGAGATGGATTTATTAGAGTACCTGCAGATTGTACCATATGGTTGGTAGCTCCAGAGTCCATGTAAAGATTGTCATTAGATTGATCATTAACTGACATTGTTGCTAGTGCATGTGGTACCTCTTGTTGTGATTGGTAAGAGTAGTCCCATCTATAGAAGCAAGAGAGTGTTGTATGATTGTTCCTTCCATAAATCTGACAGGGGCTTGACATTGGATTCTCCTTTGGCTGATTTGATCCATTATTTGTTGCTCCAAAATTCCTTGGACTAATTTGTCTTCCTCCCTTCCTCGTTGTTGGCCTCTTCCTTTATAAAAATTGTCAAGACCTCTTCCTTGAGATTTTTGTGCTACAAAATCCATATCATAATTAGGAGGTGCTTGTTCCATAATGTCATCAATGTCTTCCCTCCTCTTAGGGCATTAACAAATTGGTTAAATGCCGGGTAGGGTGGTTTCCCCAGCATTAAAGTACGAAGGGTCTTATACTTGATCCCAAGACCTCTAGCAAAATTAATTACTTTGCTATCTTCGTCCAATGGCTTGTGTATCGCCATAAAACTATCACAAATTCCTTTAAACCCTTTTATGTATTCATCTATGGACTTTGATCCCAATTTTACTGTTTGAAGTTGTTGCTTCAATTGAAACTCTTTATCCTTCGTTGCTTGTAGGTAAGTATCCTCAACATACAACCACATTTGTTTTGCGTGGAATATCCTATAATGAGGAACATTGACTTTTCCTTCATTGTTCCAGAGAGCCAACTTCAAACTAGAACACCATTCTCTTCCCACTCAGTGAATTTGGGGTTAGCGTTGGTCTCTCCTTTCTCATTTTCTAGGAATTCATTTGGAGCCTCTTTTTTGATAATATTTGTTACTTTCAAGGTCTGCATAAGTTGGAGGATTTGTGTCCTCCAAACAAGATAATTTGATGGCTTAAGTTTTATGGGACAAATGGCAATGAGTTGAGGAAGGGAGGAAGGTGAGAGTGCAAGCGAGGTGGTTTGATTTGCAGACATGACTAGGTAAAGGAATGAGCTTCAGGATCTTAATTTAATAAAGCCTAAGCATCTGATACCATGAAGAACTACATAAAAAGAATAGGCTTGTGTTGTTAGCTCTCAGCTTGACGGGAACGTACATCATACATGGGATATTTATACAACTTCATGAAGGACTCCTCCGTAGACTATTCCAACTGTAACTCTAAACACTATCTACAGATAACTCCTCACAGTATTTTAGTTATACATGAACTCATATACACGGCTAAAGATATCTGTTATGTTTTAGGTTGTAGAGTCCATTTGGGTCTCATCTCAGTTGTGTGTAGTCTAACAAAACTAACCCGAGTCCCTCGGGTTCCAATCTAAACATCCACACAAGTATAATAATATCATGTGAACTCGCTCTTACGCTCAAATCATCAAATTAACATCTAAAATCAAAAATCAAGTAGAAAAACTCAAAGAATTTCATATTTCAAACTTCAAAATTTTAACTTTTAACATTAAGAGTCGAAATGTCCTTGAGTCATGTGGGACCCCAAACGAAACGTGCGTACAAGTCCAAAATAATCATACGAGCCTACCGGAATTATCAAATCAGCAATCCGAGATCGTTTATGTAACGACCCGGTCTGTCATTACTTAGAATCTGCATTATAATTACTATTATTGATGTGTTAGAGTTGGTAGTCTTGAAATCAAAATGGTGGTAGTGAGAGTTTAGTCACTTAGTCTTTAAAAATAGCCTTAAAGTTAGAAAAGTCAACTGAGAGTTAACTTATTGGTAAACGACCTCGGAATGTGGATTTTATGGCTCGGATAGCTTCGTTAGGTGATTTGGGACTTAGTAGTGTGGTTGGAATATTTTTGTGATGTCTAGTATAGAATTAGGCTTGAATTGGCAAAAGTTAGTTTTTGGCGATTTTCGGTCGGCAGTGGAAAATAGGCTATCGGGGTCGGAATAGAATCCAATAGTTGGAACAGGTTTGTAATGTCATTTTGGATAGGTCTGCAAAATTTCAGGTCAATCGGAGTTGTTGTGGATAGTTTCGGCATCGTTGGTGGATTTTAGAAATTTCAAAGTTAAGCTTGAATCCGATGTGATTTTGGTGTTTTGATGTTAGTTTTGGTATTCCGAGGGTGAAACTAAGTTTGAATGATCATTTATGATGTGTTGGTATAATTGGTTGGGGTCCCGAGGGGCTCGGGATTGATTTCGGATGATTAACGAGCACTTTTGGACTTAGGAGAAATGTTGTTTTTCTGGTTTTTGTGCAGCAGAAATTTATTCATCGCGATCGCAAGGAATTGTCCGCGATCGCGTAGGGTTAAAATGGGCCAGGGTGAATTTGTTCAATGCGATCTCAGTGCATGGGTTACGATCGCGTAGCACTGGAGGTCAGTTCAGTGCGATCGCGTGGGATAAGTCGCAATCGCGTAGAGTTAGAGGGGCGTGTGTGGGGGCTGGTCATGTGTGCTTCGCGATCGCGTGGGAAGAGTCGCGATCGCGTACGTTCAGGTCCTAAGGAACTGCGGTCGCGTGGAATATGTTACGATCGCAGAGAGTATAAACTGGCAGCTGAGGAGTTATGCTTCGCGATCGCGAAGTGGGTCCCGTGATCGCGATGAGTAAAGGCCTGGACGGTATAAAAATAAACCTTATGCGACCATTAGACCTTTTAACACCATTTTTGAACGGGAAAAGAGCTTGGAGGTGATTTTGAAGAGTGAAAATCAGTGTTCTTCATAGAGGTAAGTATTTTGGACCCTGAACCTCGATTATAGGTGTTTAAGGAGCATAATATCAGTGTTTAATTCATGAAAATCAGTAGAAAAAGGTGGGGTTAGGGCTTGAGATTATGAGACCTTTAGGGGTCGATTTGAGGGATCAAACGAACTCCGATTTTTGCATTCTTTATATGTACGGACCCGTGAGATGACGAAGAACATTTTGGTATAAAACTTACTGAGTTCCGAGACATGGGCCCGGGGGTCGGGTTTTGACCGATTTCGGGTTTTGTGCTTAAAATCGATATTTTTCAATTGGAATTCATTCCTTAAGCATAATTTGATGATTAAAAAGTCTGAACTTGGTATATTAGGAGCATTCGGGAGTTGATTCGAGAGGCAAGCATATTGCGGAATAGTGTTCGGGCTAGTTTAAGGTAAGTAATGTCTTTAAATCCTATGTTGAGGGTATGAAACCCCTGACTCTACACCCTTTCACGGGTTTTAGAATGCAGACATTGGAACTTTGCAAATACATTCCATATTTAGGTAACTATTGAGTTGCGAAACCTATTTTAAAGTCTATGCTTAATAGTATTGATATATAATTGATATAATTTGGGTTATAACCCATGTTTGGGGCCTAGTGCCGATCAGTTTACCCCTTGGGGGATGTTTTTACTACTTTCCTCACTTGATATATTATGATTTTCACTCAGTCTTTTCTTGATGTTTGTTTTGACACTCAGAGTATTTTGACACTATTTATTGAAAATGAAACATTGTTTTTGGGTCGAGAACCCGGTATATTTATGGCCTAAAGAGCATGTTGAGAGTGTCTGACTGAGTGAGGATACAGGCCATTATTGTGAGGATGTTGTGATATGAGAGAGGCTTCGGGCCAATATTGTGAGTGATTTATGCCATGATGTGGCTTGTTATAGCGCTTGGGCTGTAGGAGCCCCTCCGGAGTCTATACACACCCCCAGTGAGCGCATGTACCTAATGAGTGATGTTGCCCGCGGGGCTGATACTGAGTGATTGTGAGGTAGCCTGATGGGCTAATATTGAGTGACTGTGAGGTTGCCTAATGGGCTAATATTGAGTGACTGTGAGGTTGCCTGATGGGTTGATACTGAGATTGTTATGAGAAATGATATTGGCCCGAGGGGCAGATTTACGATAAATATTACTGAGTTTTTGACTATGATTCACTTTGTTTTTCAAACTGATTTTTACTGAGAGTTTTACCGAGATGTATTGAAATTATACTTGTTTCAAAGGGTTTCTGGAAATTGGTTTTTGAACTTCCGTATTTGATGAATACTTTATGGTGACTTGGTGTTTTTACTGTTTTTGTGAATTGGTGTATCTGTGCTGTGTGTTTCGTATTTCTCAGACTGTGATTTATTTTCATTACTACTGAGTTGGTGTACTCATCATTACTCCATGTGCCTCTGTGCACAGATCCAGGTACATGCTCGGAGCAATAGTTGTCTCTGTTCGTTAGCAGCAGTTTTACGTGATTTCGAGGTAGTTGTCCAACGTCCACAGCTTCTCCATTTCCCTTCCTTTATTAGTAATAGTATTTATTTTATAGACATTGTTTAAGACATTAGCAGAGTTAGTTTTATTTCTTAGATTCTCTTGACCATGTTAACTCCAGTCTTGGGAGAGTTGTTTAGACTATTATTGGGGCTTTAAGAATTAAAGAATTTATTTTATGCTATGTTTGCTGTTTATTATTGAATTGTGAATTTTTATAATCAAACAAATGGGTAGTTATGTGATGGTTGGCTAGCCTAGTTCCACGATAGGCGCCATCACGACCTGTTAGGATTTGGGGTCGTGACAAGTTTGTATCAGAGCTCTAGGTTACATAGGACTCAACGGTCATGAGCAGGTTCAGTAGAGTCTTGCGGATCGGTACAGAGACGTCTGTACTTATCTTCGAGAGGCTGCAGAACTCTTAGGAAAAATCTCAATTTCTTGAACTCTTTCGTGCCAATCTATTGATTCTTGAAATCTAAACTCGTGTTTTTTCATTCTCTCACAGATGGAGAGGACACGCAATACCAATCAGGGTGACCAGACACCAGCCAGACCCATAAGGGGTCGGGGCCGTGGTAGAGGTAGGGAACCAGCCCGCGCAACAGCCGGGACAGTACCCCAGGATCCCCATATCGTTCAGGATCAGGTTCCCGTCGATGGTGCTCCAGCGGGACAGGCTCAGGCACCGGCAGTGCCTATTGTTATTCCGGGTCTTCAGGAGACCCTAGCTCAGATATTGACGGTGTGTTCCAGTTTAGCTCAGCAGTTGCTATGTCCACTACTGCCACTGCAGCTCAGGCCGGGGGAGGCAATCAGACTCCAGCTGCCCGGACACCTGAGCAGGCTGTACGGGGTATTCAGACACCGGGAGCAGCCCCAGCTCAGTCGGTTGCCCCAGTTCAGGACTATGTGGTTCTAGCTATGCCCGAGGATGAGCAGCGTAGGCTGGAGAGGTTCAGCAGACTTAAGCCTACGACTTTCAGCGGCACAGAGGGTGAGGATGCCCAAGGTTTTCTGGATAAATGCCAGAGGATATTGCGTACTGCGGGTATTTTGGAGACTAGTGGGGTCTCGTTTGCTACATTCCAGTTTGCGGGTGCTGCTTTCACTTGGTGGGAGGCATTCGAGAGGCGTAGGCCGATTGGTTCAGCGCCACTCACATGGCAGCAGTTCTCCACGATCTTTTTGGATAAGTATGTTCCTCAGTCCTACAGAGAGGAGCAGCGCAGACAGTTGGTTCAGCGCCAGGGAGAGTTGTCAGTTACTCAATACGAGATAAGGTTTTGCGAGTTGGCTAGACATGCTTCTGAGTTTTTCCCTACGGATAGGGAGAGGATTAGGAGGTTTGTAGATTGTCTCACTTATTAGCTTCGCATTTTGATGACCAGAGAAAGAGTGTCTGGAGCTATATTTGAGAACGTTGTTGACATTGCTCGGGACATTGAATCGGTTCGCAGGCAAGAGCATGAAGAGAGGGAGACCAAAAGGCCTCAGGGAGCAGGTAGCTTCAGTGGTTCCCCTTCTAGAGGGCAGTTTCAGCACAGTAGAGGTCGTCCATTTAGACCTCCACAGCCAGTTCTCCCAGCTTACACTGGTGTATCTTTGGGGAAGGGTCCTCGCAATTCTCATCATGGACGTTCATCTTTTAGTGCCCTTCCAGCTCAGAGCTCCGCTCGAGCATCATCTTATCAAGGTTCTTCTATGCATGGTTCGTCTAGTGGTTATCATGGTGGCAGGGGTTTTCGCCAGTTTTCATCTACAGCTCCAAGTAGTTGTAATGAGTGTGGAGAGTTTGGACATGAGTGGAGGCAGTGTCCCCGTCGTCCTAGTAGTTCATCTCAGCAGAGGGTTCAGCCCTCGGCTTCAGCCCTAGTCACTTCACCACCTACTCAGGCAGCTAGAGGAGGTGGTTAGGCAACTAGAGGTCGCCCTAGAGGGGGAGGTCGAGCAGGTGGAGGCCAGCCATGTATTTATGCACTTCCGGATAGGCCTGATGCTATGGCCTCAGATGCGGTGATTACAGGTACTATCTCAGTTTGTCACAGTGATGCTTTGGCTTTCTTTGACCTTGGTTCCACATACTCTTATGTCTCATCCTATTTTTTTTACTTTCTAAATATGCCTCGTGAGTCTTTAGTTACGTCTGTTCATGTTTCGACTCCGATGGGCGATACTATTGTTGTGGACCGTGTGTATTGGTCATGTCTTATATCTATTGGGGGTCTGGAGACCCGAGTGGACTTGATGTTACTCAGTATGGTTGGTTTTGATATGATTCTAGGCATGGATTGGTTATCCCCATGTCATGCTACCCTTGATTGTCACGATAAGATCGTGACCCTAGCTATGCCCGGAGTTCCGAGAGTTGAGTGGAGAGGGTCTATAGAGCATGTGCCTAGCAGAGTGATTTCTTATTTGAAGGCTCAGCGTATGGTTGAAAAAGGGTGTGAGTCTTATCTTGCTTTTTTTAGGGATGTTAGTAGTGAGACTCCTTCTGTTGATTCTGTTCCTGTAGTCCGTGATTTTCTGGATGTATTCCCTGCAGACCTGCCATGCATGCCACCTAATAGGGATATTGATTTTGGTATTGACCTGGTGCCAGACACTCAGCCTATCTCTATTCCACCTTACCGCATGGCACCAGCGGAGTTGAAAGAATTGAAAGGTTCAGGAACTCTTAGATAAGGGGTTCATTCGGCCTAGTGTGTCACCGTGGGGTGCACCAGTGTTGTTTGTGAAAAAGAAAGACGGCTCCATGCGTATGTGTATTGATTATAGGCAACTGAATAAGGTGACGGTGAAGAACCGTTACCCTTTGCCTCGTATTGATGACTTATTTGATCAGCTTCAGGGAGCTAAGGTGTTCTCCAAGATCGACTTGAGGTCGGGGTATCATCAGTTGAAGATTCGGGATTTTGACATTTCGAAGACTGCTTTCAGGACCAGATATGGTCATTATGAATTCCTGGTTATGTCATTTGGGCTGACCATTTCCCCAGCCGCGTTCATGCAATTGATGAACAGTGTGTTTCAACCTTACCTTGATTCTTTCGTCATTGTGTTCATTGATGACTGTTGATACCCAATTTTTCCTCAAATTATTTTAAAAATTGCATATCTACTTTCAAAATCACTCCTCGCAGTAATTGATATTTTTCCATAATTTTCCGTATTTTTATCAAATTCTTTTCTTGTTTATTTAATATTATATGTTCCATAATTATTCATAATTATGCATAAATGATGTTATAAACAATTTCAAATCACTTTCTTACTCAATATGTTATTTATATCCTATTTAATTCCATTAGGACTTAGGTATTTCACAAATTAGCAAATATTGGCACTATTTAGTTAATTTTAGTAGTTTTTGCGATTATAGCACAAATATACATGTATACCACTTTAAAATAAACAACTGATCGTTTTATATCTTTTACAGTAATTAATTTCATTTATTTGGTTTTAATTTCATTTTTACAGAATTATTGGCTATTTTACTAATTAATTATCTTATTTATTAGGGTATTTAACACTTAACCCCATTTTATTTAAATTACAGCCAACATTTAACCCAACCCCACTGGACCATTTAGCCCAATTAACCTAGCCCAACTAAATAATCCTACCCGGCCCAACCCCACTGGACCATTTAGCCCAATTAACCTAGCCCAACTAAATAATCCTACCCGGCCCAACCCCACGTTTGATCTCAACTGTTGATCTCACAAGATCAACGGACCAGACTTAACTTACCTTAATTAATCCCAACCAAACCCCCCACCGGCCCCACATTCTCCCAATCTCATTCTTTCTCTATCTCTCTCTGTGACTCTCTAGCTCCTTCGAGAAGTTTCCTTGACTTCTCTCCTCCGATGGGCTCTGTTCACCTTCTCCGGCTGGTTCTCTCACCGGAAACTATGGTCCTTCATTACCTCCTGGCTATCTACCCACTTTGCACCGGTCCAGTGATACTCTGGGGATCTCAGGCGAACCTGGAGCGGTCCAACTCATCTTCCATGGTCCCATGCCACTTTCCGGCCTCCCCGACCGTCAGAGTAAGGATTACCACCTGTTCCGGCTTAAGCCGGTGCCATCTTTGAGGTTCTTCCTATTTCTCTAGGTTCCACGAAACACTAACCCTATGTCTTTCGATTTATCCTAGATCTACTCTATATCTACAGTATTACGAAGCTTCTTTCTATGATTTCTCTAAAAACTTTCGTCTTTAAACGATCTTTCAATCTCAAAAATTAGGGTTTCATAAACCCCTTTTAAAAAATGATTTTTGCTTCTATTTTCAGTATTATCATATGTTCCTTTCTGTGATTTAGCGACTGATTCAAGATGCCTTTCATTTTTGACTTGCTTTACTGAAAAAACCTAAGTATTCTCTAAAACTCCGAATCTATCTGTGACTAATATGTTCTTTGAGCTTTTACTTCTCATAAATGTTATGCTCCTCTATGAATTCTATCTTGGTTGTTGTTGTTAAGTTTCATTTCCTTTGTGTTTCTATTAAGTTTAACCTCCCTGTTCGTCTATAAACCTGTGTGATTCCTGTTTTTCCCAAGATTTTTCAATTTGTTATACTACTTGCCTAAGGTTTTCCCTGATTTTCGTGCTAGTTATTGCTTGATAAATTTGATTACTTGCAGTACAGACTTTACATAGCATCCTATAGTGATTATGTGATCTGTGACACCTTTTCTCAAGACTGTTACCTATATGTGTTTTCCTTAAAACCTTTTATTGATTTTGAATTACCTCCTTACAAGTGTGATACTTTCCTTAATTAAAACTGATTCCTTCGTGATTCTAGTATTATACGCGATTCCTGTGATTTATTTTCAGAATCAAATTGTATTCTACCATATTTTACGTGCCTAAATATGATTTCAAATATTTGACATATACTTTCTTTACTCGGAGCATTCTGTACTTAGCCCTTATTACATGCTTTAATTATGGTAAAGATAATCCTGTAATTGATCATTTTTCTTACTTGATGCAACTTGTATCGTTTGAGTCCTGACTCCCTAATTAATGGGAGTCTGTACATTGATTGATTCTGATTGGTATTAGTTCCATAACTGTGTATGTCTTACCTTATTCTTCAACTTGTTTTAAACTATAAATACTTCTAGTCTTTCAATAGCAAAAAAGGGACAGAACAAGAGATACTATTCTAAGCTTTCTCTTACACACACACATCCTCTCTTCTCTCTCTTGCTGTTACTTGCAACTCAGTTGGCTGCAAGCCAAAACTGAGTGATTCTATTGTTCTACTACACTACTGCTCTCATGTTCTATCTATACACCACTGCCCTGCCTTCTCTTCACTTTGCTGCCTTTCATTACTTTGCTTCTCTTTATTTCTCTCATTCAACTGGTATGATTTCAATTTAAGCTACAGCATCTAAAACAACATGTTCCTATTTGTATTAAGATTCCTGATATGTCTCTTATGTTTCTATTTGTGGTTCTGCTATTTACCTTGCGACTAGTATGTCTATTTTTTCCCTTTTAGTTCAGCATGCCTATTGTTTTTCTTACATGTTCTACTTGTGGTTCTGCTGATGTGATCTCCCTCCCCCTCTATTTCAACATGCCTATTATGTTCCTACTTAGGTTTCTGTTGTTCAACCTGCATCTAGGTTTCTGAATCTCTCTTTCACATGTCTACTGTTACCTTGCCTTGCATGCTCAATGTGTTTCTCACACTCAGTCTTTGCTCTTTATGTGTGTCCCTTGCATATGTCTAATGTGCTATAAGGTTATTTTGTTTGACTGATATGTTTGACACTTATTCCCTGAATCCTTAGAAACCTTTGATCAGGTGTATGTGCATTGCCTGCCTCACAATCTGTATGATTGTCCCTCAAACCCCTTCACCCTTATTTGTGATTGCATGGACCATCATGTGATGTTGACTTTGTCTGTTTGTCTTGAAATTGTTTTTCAACAACTGAACCCTTATTTTGAAAAGCTGGTCTTTATTAAATTCCTATCCTTTTTCAAAACTCTTCTCAAACACTGTTTTACTTAGCTTCCTCTATCATGAGCACATCTCACTACTCCTAGTTTCTAAGTTCAGCCCCCTTCGTGTGAGCACTACCTTGGGGACCATTTGAGTACCCATTGAACTCTGACACACAAGGCTGGCACTCCACACTGCACTTACTCATTCCTGGCTAGGGAACTTGGGTGTGAGCACTGCCTGGGATCCCCTGAGGTCCTTAGGAACTCTGACGCACCTGGGTTACAAAGGGTCATGGCATATGGCATGTTTGGACCTGGATACTTGGGCCTACTGTTAGGCTCCCTATAGTGTAAATTCTTAATTTTCTGATTCATTTGTGTAATTTATCCAATGCTGGTATGTAATAATTAATTGTAAAAACAACTCTGGGGGTTTGGATAGTGAAATGGGAGGGGTTATACATGCTTAGTATAATTACGGGTAGAGAACATGCTTATAGGGTTTATTTTACTTATGTGCGCAATAGCCACCGTGTTTAGGAATATTTGCCATACATGCATTAGAGACCATGCTTTAGGTCTATTTATTTCAGTATCTCATCTTACTCATCATGTTCGTAGTAAGAGGCTGTTATAATTGATGCATCATCTTTGCAAATGCCTCACTTGGAAATCCTGTTCATAATTAGATAACTATAAAAACAGTTGTTACAAGGTTACTTCCTCTGCATGTTCACAATAACTATCTCAAGACATCCTGTTTAGGTTAAGCAATAGCCTTAAATGTCAATATTTGCATTAGAGACCATGCTACTCTAGGGTTTTAATTATCAGCATGTTCATGTTATCTATGCCAAATTCATGTGTTAAAACATACTGCATTGAACACTTAGAAGTCAGGTGCTAGGTTCAGTAACTCAACAAATTACGCTTTTGTATGAACTATTTCGAGTCAAAAGGACATGTAATAGGCAAATCTCGCTAAAATAAGTTTCGATTACTGAAAATGTTTGTGCATTTAAAAAACAGCATGCATAGGTTTGCACTCAACATCCTGCCTGCATTTAGATATCATGCCTCGTACGACCTGCATTCATATTTGTTTAAATACTCACTTCTCTACGACGATTAAGTCTAAACAGGTTCATCCTGACTATTCATTATTTTCTGAGACTAAAACAGGACGGTTGGAGTATTTTTACACACCTAGGCAAGCCTTAGGTATCAACATTTGTAAAACTGGAGACTTTTTTCTCCGTACATAACTTGGCTAATTGCATATAGGAATTTGTAGTTTAAAACTGACCAGGTTACTTCTCCTAAAACTCAGTAATTAATATGTCCCGCTATTGTATTCACATGTAGCCATCCTGTCTTAGGATCTGAAGTTAAAGACCTTACTTGTGTTTTAGTCTTGTTTATTATGCGTATAACTTGTGGAGGAATATCTGAGCCTTGAATTTGCATCTATGTGTTTACCCTCTGTTTGCAGTCCTAACTGTTCTTGCCTGTCGCTTAGCATTTTGTCCTTTAAACCTAAGGGTTCATCCTAGTACTTCCCCTTTAGGAATAGTAGTCCTAGCCTCCTCCGGGACTGATAGGATGGGACGGGTAATAACACGCAATAGAGTTCGTGACCAACACACGTTTTGAATACCCTCACGGGGTGGGAAAGGGTAGAATATGGACATGATGATCGGTGCGCTAATACCACGTGTAGCTCTGCCTATCGGGTATTGCATTGATGTGATCCATATTACTTTAAACCTAGGACATCCTTTTCCTCAAATATTTACTTTTGATTGCTTTCAACTTTCTAATAAACTTCAATACTTATTTGAAATCCCCTCTTATGTGAGCCTTATTATTATCTGCTTACCGTCCGAATTCACGAAAACCATTTGGCCGGGAACCACAGTTGTGGATCCTGAGGGGTGCCTAATACCTTCCCCTTGGGATAACTTCAAGCCCTTACCCAATCTCTGGTAACACAAACTAGTCTTATGAGTTAACTTATCTAGGTTCCCTAACGCACCATAAAAATTGTTAGGTGGCGACTCTTCCTTTTAACCCTTTTTAAACTTCAAAAGGAGTTGTCCAAAATATCATAAACCTGATCTCTCCGCTTTAAGAGGGAAAAAAGGGGGCACGACAATGACATCCTGGTGTACTCTCGTAGCTAGGAGGAGCATGCTCAGCATTTGAGAGTTGTGTTGCAGAGGTTGAGGGAGGATAACTTTATGCAAAATTCTCCAAGTATGAGTTTTGGCTTGATTCAGTAGCTTTCTTGGGGCACGTGGTGTCTAGTGAGGGTATTCAGGTTGATTCGAAGAAGATTGAGGCGGTGTAGAGTTGGCTTACACCGTCCTCAGCTACGGAGATCAGGAGTTTCCTTGGTTTGGCGGGATATTACCGTCGCTTTATGGAAGGATTCTCTTCTATTGCTTCGCCATTGACCAAATTGACCCATAAGGGTGCTCCATTCAGATGGTCCGATGAGTGTGAGGAGAGCTTTCAGAAGCTCAAGTCAGCATTGACCACAGCTCCGGTATTGGTTTTGCCTACTGGTTCGGGTTCTTATACAGTCTATTGTGATGCTTCTAGAGTTGGTTTGGGAGTGGTATTGATGCAGGATGGTAGGGTGATTGCCTACGCGTCGAGACAGTTGAAGGTGCATGAGAAGAATTACCCAGTGTACGATCTTGAGTTAGTTGCCATTGTTCATGCCTTAAAGATTTGGCGGCATTACTTGTATGGGGTACAGTGTGAGATTTTCACTGATCATCGTGGCTTGCAGTATCTACTGAGGCAGAAGGACTTGAATTTGCGTCAGAGGAGATCGTTGGAGCTTCTCAAGGATTATGACCTTACTATTTTGTATCACCCGGGAAAGGCCAATGTAGTGGCCGATGCCTTGAGTCGCAGAGCTGAGAGTTTGGGGAGCCTAGCATACCTTTCAGCAGCAGAGCGACCTTTATCACTTGATGTTCAGGCTTTCGAGGGTCAGTTGGTGAGATTGGATTTGTCATACCCTCCGCGGGTATTAGCTAGCCTGGCTTCCTGGTCCTCTCTTTATGATCAGATTAAAGCTCGCCAGTATGATGACCGACACTTGTGTTCTTCAGGATAGAGTTCATCGGGGTGATGCCAGAGATGTGACTATTGGTGATGACGGAGTTATGAGGATGCAGGTTCGTATGTGCGTGCCCAATGTGGATGGTATTCGAGAGTTGATATTAGCAGAGGCTCACAGCTCGCGGTATTCCATTCATCCGGGTGCCGCGAAGATGTACCAGGATTTGAGACAGCAGTATTGGTGGAGGCGGATGAAGAGAGATATTGTTGAGTATGTAGCACAGTGTCTCAACTTCCAACAGGTCAAGTATGAGCACCAGAAACCATGTGGTTTGCTTCAGAGGTTAGATATTACGGAGTGGACGTGGGAACGGATTACTATGGACTTTGTAGTTGGGCTTCCACGGACTTCGAAGGGTTTTGATGCTATTTGGGTCATTGTGGATAGATTGACCAAGTCCGCGCATTTCATTCCTGTCAGTAATACTTATACTTCAGAGAGGTTAGCTGGTGTTTACATTAAGGAGATTGTCCGGCTGCATGGAGTTCTGGTTTCTATTATTTCTGACAGAGGTACTCAGTTCACATCTCAGTTTTGGAGGGTCGTACAAAGAGGCATGGGTACTGATGTAGAGTTGAGCACTGCATTTCATCCTCAGACCGACGGGAAGTCGGAACGGACTATTCAGATTTTGGAGGATATGTTACGGGCTTGTGTGATTGATTTTAGTTGTTCATGGGATCAGTTTCTGCCACTAGCATAGTTTGCATATAATAACAGCTACCACTCCAGTATTCAGATGTCTTGTATGAGGCTTTATATGGTAGGAGGTGTAGATCTCTGGTTGGTTGGTTCGATCCTGGGGAGGCTAGGCTATTGGGCACATATTTGATTCAGGATGCGTTGGAGAAGGTGAAGTTGATTCAGGAGCGACTTCGCACTGCGCAGTCTAGGCAGAAGAGTTATGCGGATCGGAAGGTCCGGGATGTGTCATTTATGGTAGGTGACAAGGTACTGTTGAAGGTATCACCTATGAAGGATGTTATGAGGTTCGGGAAGAGAGGAAAGTTGAGTCCTTGGTTTATTGGTCCTTTTGAGGTACTTCAGAAGGTTGGAGAAGTGGCTTACAGACTTGCCTTGCCACCCAACCTATCGAGTGTTCATCCGGTATTTCATATGTCGATGCTCAGGAAATATGTTGGTGACCCGTCTCATGTGTTAGACTTCAGCACGGTTCAGCTCGAGGGTGATATGTCATATGAGGTAGAGCCAGTAGCAATTTTGGCTCGCGAGGTTAGAAAGTTGAGGTCCAAGGATATAGCTTCATTGAAAGTACAATGGAGAGGTCAGCCAGTGGAGGAGGCTACTTGGGAGACCGAGCGGGAGATGCAGAGCAAATATCCTCACTTGTTTGAGACTCCGGGTATGTTTTTAGACCCGTTCGAGGACGAACGTTTGTTTAAAAGGGGGAGAATGTAATGACCCGGTCTATTNTGTTAGACTTCAGCACAGTTCAGCTCGAGGGTGATATGTCATACGAGGTTGAGCCAATAGCTATTTTAGCTCGCGAGGCCAGAAAGTTAAAGTCTAAGGATATAGCATTAGTGAAGGTGCAGTGGAGAGGTTATCCAGTTGAGGAGGCTACTTGGGAGATGCAAAGCAGATATCCTCACTTGTTTGAGACTCCAGGTATGTTACTAGACCTGTTCGAGGATGAACGTTTGCTTAAGAGGGGAGAATGTAACGACCCGGTCTGTCGTTACGTATAACCTGTATTATAATTACTGTTATGGACTTGTCATAGGTTGGTTATACTGTTTATGATGTGTTAGAGTGAGTAGGCTTGGAATCGGAATGGTTGTACTGGGAGTTTAGTCATTTAGTCTTTAAAAATAGCCTTAAAATGGGAAAAGTCAACTAGGAGTTCACTTATTAGTAAAAGCCCTCGGAATCCGGATTTTATAGCTCGGATAGCTTCGTTAGGTGATTTGGGACTTAGGAGTGTGTTCGGAATATTTTGTGATGTCCGGTGTAGAATTAGACTTGAATTGGCGAAAGTTAGTTTTTGGAGATTTCCGGTCGGCAGTGGAAAATAGGCTATCAGGGTCGGAATAGAATTCCGACAGTTGGAACAGGTTCGAAATATCATTTTGGATATGTCTGCAAAATTTCAGGTCAATCGAAGTTGTTTTGGATAGTTTCGGCATCGTTGGTGGATTTTAGAAATTTTAAAGTTCTTAGGCTTGAATCCGATGTGATTTTGGTGTTTTAATGATAGTTTTGGTGTTCCGAGGGTGAAACTAAGTATGAATGATCATTTATGATGTGTTGGTATAATTGGTTGGGATCCCGAGGGGCTCGGGATTAATTTCGGATGGTTAACGGGCACTTTTGGACTCAGGAGAAATGTTGTTTTTCTGGTTTTTGTGCAGCAGAAATTTGTTCATCGCGATCGCGAGGAATTATCCGCGATCGCGTAGGGTTAAATTGGGCCAGAATTTGTTCAATGCAATCGCAGTTCATGGGTTGCGATCGCGTAGCACTGGAGGTCAGTTCAGTGCGATCGCGTACGTTCAGGTCCTAAGGAACTGTGATCGCGTGGCATATGTTGCGATCGCAGAGAGTATACATGGGCAGCTGAGGAGTTATGCTTCGCGATCGCGAAGTGGGTCCCGCGATCGCGATGAGTAAAGGCCTGGACAGTATAAAAATAAACCTTCCGCGACCATTAGACCTTTTAACACCATTTTTGAACGGGAAAGAGCTTGGAGGCGATTTTGAAGAGGGAAAATCAGTGTTCTTCATAGAAGTAAGTATTTTGGACCCTAAACCTCGATTATAGGTGATTAAGGAACATAATATCAGTGTTTAATTCATGAAAATCAGTAGAAAAAGATGGGGTTAGGGCTTGAGATTATGAGACCTTTAGGGGTCGATTTGAGGGGTCAAACGAACTCCAATTTTCGCGTTTATTATATGTACGGACTCGTGAGATGGCGAAAAACATTTTGGTATAAAACTTTCTGAGTTCTGATACGCGGGCCCGGGGGTTGGGTTTTGACCGATTTCGGGTTTTGTGCTTAAAATCGATATTTTTCAATTGGAATTCATTCTTTAAGCATAATTTGATGATAAAAAATCTGAACTTGGTAGATTTGGAGCATTCGGGAGTTGATTCGAGAGGCAAGCGTATTGCGGAATAGTTTTCGGGTTAGTTTGAGGTAAGTAATGTCTTTAAATCCTGTCCTGAGGGTATGACACCCCGGACTCTGCACCCTTTCACGGGTTTTGGAATGCAAAGATTGAATCTTTGGAAATATATTTCATATTTAGGCAACTATTGAGTTGCAAAATCGATTTTAAAGCCTATGCATAATAGTATTGATATATAATTGATATAATTTGGGTTGTAACCCATGTTTGGGGCCTAGTGCCGATCTGTTTACCACTTGGGGATGATTTTACTACTTTCCTCACTTGATATGTTATGATTTTTACTCAGTCTTTTCTTGATGTTTGTTTTGACACTCAGAGTATTTTGATACTATTTATTGAAAATGAAACACTATTTTTGGGTCGAGAACCCGGTATATTTATGGCCTGAAGGGCATGTTGAGAGTGTCTGACTAAGTGAGGCTGCGGGCCATTATTGTGAGGATGTTGTGATATGAGAGAGGCTTCGAGCCAATATTGTGAGTGATTTATGCCATGATGTGGCTTGTTATAGCGCTTGGGCTGTAGGAGCCCCTCCGGAGTCTGTACACACCCCTAGTGAGCGCAGGTACCTAATGAGTGATGTTGCCCGCGGGGCTGATATTGAGTGATTGTGAGGTTGCCTGATGGGATAATATTGAGTGACTGTAAGGTTGCCTGATGGGCTAATATTGAGTGACTGTGACGTTGCATGATGGGCTGATACTGAGATTGTTATGAGAAATGATTTTGGCTCGAGGGACAGATTTACGATAAATTTTACTGAGTTTTAGACTATGATTCACTTCGTTTTTCAACTGATTTTTACTGAGAGTTTTACTGAGATATATTAAAATTATACTTGTTTCAAAGGGTTTTTTGAAATTGGTTTTCGAACTTACGTATTTGATGAATACTTTATGGTGACTTGGTGTTTTTACTGTTTTTGTGAATTGGTGTATATGTGCTGTGTGTTTCGTATTTCTCATACTGTGATTTATTTTTATTACTACTGAGTTGGCATACTCATCATTACTCCTTGTGCCTCTGTGCACAGATCCAGGTACCGGCTCGGAGCAGTAGTTGTCTCTGTTCGTTAGCAGCAGTTTTACGGGATTTCGAGGTAGATGTCCAGCGTCCACAGCTTCTCCATTTCCCTTCCTTTATTAGTATTAGTATTTATTTCATAGACACTGTTTAATACATTAGCAGAGTTTTATTTCTTAGATGCTCGTGACCATGTTGACTCCAGTCTTGGGAGAGTTGTTTAGACTATTATTGGGGCGTTAAGACTTAAAGAATTTATTTATGTTATGTTTGTTGTTTATTATTGAATTGTGAATTTTTATAATCGAACGAATGGGTTGTTATGTGATGGTTGGCTAGCCTAGTTTCACGATAGGCGCCATCACGACCTGTTAGGAGTTGGGGTCGTGACAGTTTACCAAAAATGTTGACCGTGGCCGTCGACTCTATTTATTTTCAAATTCAAAAATCAGGTTTTCTTTACAAATTCAGATTTAGACTTTCCGGAAATTAACATGAACCATACACATAAGTATAAATCATCAAATAGAACTATGAAAGGTCTCAAATCATAAAAAGGAGAGCTACTATTCAAAACGACCTATCGGATTGTTACAGCAATAAAACGCAGTCATTACCTTAATATTTTCCTGCTTCATGTCTAAATAACATTATACTTTAATTGTTACGAGCTTTTAAAGTTGAATAATTTTATGCAAAGACATAGAATAACTTATTTTTAGGAATCAACTGATTGTTTTCCATTTAGACAAATAAATAGATTAAAGAAACTTATTACAATAAATAGTGTCAAGACGGCTTGCAAATTATTTCATGCATATGTTCTTAGGTAAATTAAGGGTGTGTTCGTTTTGGACGGGTCAAATAGGTTGATTCAATAAGTGAACGTTGGTTGAGTTAATAAATGGGCGGGTCAAAATTACTTAGCTGAGATAGGCTGCGTCAAGATGGGTTAAAATTAGGATCATAACTCAAAACCAGCTCAACTCTTATCAAGCCTTAATTAACATGTATTATTTTCATATGAATTATTTAATTATCAAATAAGACTTTCTTCTATTATGGTCATATATAACATATCAAATAAAAAATTTATTTTTAAGATATTTTAGCAACGTTACTCATGGATTAATTTTGGCTAAAAATCAGTTCAACTTTAAATGGGCAGAGCTGGATAGCTCAAGATTGACTGAGTTCAACAAATGAATGGGTCAACAACCAGCCCAACTTTAGGCGAGTTTGGCGGTTTAAATAGAATTGGACTCAAATTGCCACTCTTAGGTAAATTCGTGCTTTTCAATAAAATCAATCAGGGCTTAAGCTTCACCATATAATATTTACTAATCCAATAGATGCGTGACATATGTTTGCATATTGATTTCTCTAACTCAACCATGGTTAATTAATACATATATTTTTCTATTAAATTATTTAACTATGAAAAAATAATATTATTTGTGTAAACAACGAGTCCCAAAGATTCAGATTTTAATGAAAAGACCATTTCCACTTTTGTTTAATCCATATTCGTGATGGTGGCAATAGTTCTTTTTAAGAAATGGAAAAAAACATAATAGTACAAAATGTAGACCACAATAATGACATAATGATGATGGCAACGATTATAAAGCACACATTAATTATTAAATGAAAATTAGGTTAGCGAGTTGACAAATGATTGAAAAGAAGTCTTTAGAAATGCAATCCGAAATATAATTGAAGTGAAAGGGACTTGGTTTTGTGTTATTTGGATGTTTATCATCAACCACTATCTATGTCGTGGAACACCATTAGCCAAACCTAATTCCCAAATTGTTTACATACAAATGCACCAACTTAACTACTTTTCTTTCTTATAGTCTTCTCCCTGCAAAACTAGCCCAAGTTCATCGAGACAATAGCTTTTATTCCTGGTCTTAGTTATTGATGATCAACGAAGAATATATATATATAGGTAAATGAGTAATCTTCTTATTCTTGAACTTTCATTTCTTTTAGCTATCAAGCTTTAAGTGTGATGTTGGAATGGCTCAATCTAATTAAAATTTCCAACTTTTTTGGTCATTTAATTTGATTGAGCCGTGCCAATATCATAGCATTGCCTTCGCTCAGTCTTGATGTATTCCCTTCCAGCGAGTTGTCCCTTGTCTTTATTATGTCATACTACGGGGGTGTTTGGGCATGACGGGAAATATTTTCGAAAGAAATTGCCTCATTATCCAACACTAATTTAAATATTATTTTAAATAAATGGACGATAAGTGAAGAAAGGTTTTTTTTTTTTTTTGGTGAGAAAAGTGAAGAAAGTTGCTTCTACCTTTTCTGGAAGATATTTTTCAAGGAAAATATTATTTAGTATTTTATGGCTTGAAAATGACTTATTATTTTCTGGAAAATACTTTCCTTCCTCCTCTTAAATCTATGTCTCTATCTCTCTTTGGTTAGAGTGTTATTTGAAATTTAATGCTCATATTCAGAAAGTCTAAATTCTTTCAACTTTCTCCAATTCCGACCACTATTATTAGTATTGAGATATTTGAAGGAAGCATCCATTTCTTTTTTCGATATTGGATTTGGCCAAAGTGGCCAACTTGTTCTCCTTGGATCATATAAAGATGGGATTAATCTTATTCCAAAGGTATCAAACTGTCAATGTGTCGTATTGTCACAGGGGTGATTTTAGTTAGTACGAACTACACCCGTGCGGCAGTCAAGTTGTGCGCTTGACTCAGCCTTTCCCACACTTAGCCAAATTTCAGTAGCTTTGGTCTTGACGAATTTTAGGCAACAAAACAATAAGGAACACAAGCCAATACGGGAAAACCCAACCTTTGCATTAATTTCAAAACAATACAAAGGACACCCTCACTTGCTATGATCACAAGTCGATCACAGCCCACTTTTGACGAAGAACACAAGTCGTTCTTGGCCAACACTAAGACCTGCCCAAGCCTAGCCTTAGTCCCTTTTGAAACACCTTGAAACCCTCACGTTTCACTCTTGTTTTCCACTTGTAATTTCGCACAAAATTACCCACCTACTTCTGCCTAAGTCCATAAGGCCCTATTTATAGAATATAGGCAGCCCTTAGACTTGGCAGCACATTGACACTTGTCGTCGACAGCCTTTGCCACTTGGCGGGCTAAGTTTAAATCTCTTCCTAACTTGTAGTTGATATCCCCAACTACTTAGGCCATTATACACGAAATAGGGTCATGGATACAAGCATAATCAGTTCATGGGGGATCATGGGAGATCATGGGGACAAGAAGTTAGGAAATGTAACCGCCAACTTTTTTGGCATGTGCTTTGCATGTGCCTTTGACTTGGTCAGCCATGCTCCACGCCCAAGCTTGCTTTATGCCAAGCTTTAGCTCATCTTTGAGATTGTTCCGCACCAATGTCTCACCCGCATTCCGCCGCCATGACTTTGCCGCACACGTCCGACGCCGCTGCCGCCCGCACACTGCCTTGGCCTAGTTTTCTGCCTTGCCCATGTCACCGCTCATTTCCCTCGTGCCATTGCTTGTATTTTCATTCACATAGCCTTGCCTTGGCTATTGAAAGCCTTTGCCATCAACCCGCACTTCCGTCTTGCCTTAGCTTCGCCCGCACCTAGCTGCCACAACCCATAGTGCCATTGCCACTGATTTTGGCGCGCATGCCGTGCCATGCCGCCCTAACATTGCCCACACTGTTTTGTCAAGCCCTTTCCAAGCGTGTCTTGCCCATGCCAAGACCTTGGCCAATACTTGCCCACAACAGCCCTCATGTCAATGTCTTGTCCGTCGCCCGCATGATCGTCTGGACCGCGCATAGGCCAATGACAAGGCCATCACGCCCAATCCTTGCCACAGCCGCGCCAACGCCCGATGTCAAAGAGTTGGGTCCTAACAAACCACCCACACCCTTTGAAATTGACGTCCTCGTCGAGCCAACTCAATTAATCAACCCCAAGGGGTGTTTACATACAACGCCCCGGCTGCTTCTCTCAATTCTGCCACAATGGCATTTGCTTCCACCACTTGTTCCTATCTCTCTGCAGCCATCATTGCATTTACCCGTGTCTGCACCGGACAGTCCTTCTTCAAGTGTGGTCCACCACAAGTGAAACAGCCTTTGAACTTGCCGTTTCTTTCCTTGCCGTAGGGAGTCTCCGCTTGCCTCCCATTCTTGGCAAACCCTTCTATTTCGACAGCTTGGCCTTTCCCATTTTTCTTCCATTCCCTCGCCTTGTCTTTCTTTCCGTCTTTTGAAAATTCAGCAGGGTCACCACCTAAATTGAAATCCTCCAATGCATCTGCCGCCGCAATAGGCGTTGAGAGGTTTTGCACATTCTGCCTCCTCAACTCTAATTGCGCCCATCCCTTCAATCCGCTCATGAAGTAATGCAGCTTGTCTTCTTCTGCCATATTACTTACATTCAGCATCAAGGACGAAAATTCCTTGACATACTCCCTCACCGATCCACTTTGTTTCAAGCGATGCAGTCCATCTCTTGCAACCCATGACGAGTTGCTAGGAAGGAATTGAGATTTTAATTCCTTCTTCAGCATCTCCCAAGTTTCAATCATCGGCAAACCAGCATTTTCTACTTCCACGACTCGTGTACGCCACCACACTTTTGCATCATCCGTCAAGTACATCAGTGTAATGGTCACATTCTCATCATCCGGCACACGAGTAGCTTGAAAATACTGCTCCATATCCCACAAGAAATTTTCCAGCTCTTTGGCACTTCTCGCACCACTATAGGCCTTAGGCTCCGGAACCCTCACTTTGGTTCGTTCATCGCTTCTAAGGGTAGTATTTTGCATTGCCCTTCGAAGTTCCTGCACCTCCTCACATAGTTCTTCCTTTTCTTAGCGCACCAAGGCTATTTATGCCAGCGTAGTTTCGTGTCTGGCCGCATAATCTGCCTCTAACCGTGCCATCCGTGCAAGGACAGAAGAATCTGATCCGATTTCAAGAGCCTGCCCCACAAGTGCTTCAAGTTGTTCCACTCTTTGGCTCAGTTCAGCATTCGTGCCAGCAGCCATGCTTTCGAACAGCCCCACGTAATCTGCCACCGGTCTTCTTGCCACCGCCATGAACTTGCCTTGCTCTGATACCAGTTGTCACAGGGGTGATTTTAGTTAGTCCAAACCACACCCGTGCGGCAGTCAAGTTGTGCGCTTGACTCAGCCTTTCCCACACTTAGCCAAATTTCAGTAGCTTTGGTCTTGACGAATTTTAGGCAACAAAACAATAAGGAACACAAGCCAATACGGGAAAACCCAACCTTTGCATTAATTTCAAAATAATACAAAGGACACCCTCACTTGCTATGATCACAAGTCGATCACAACCCACTTTTGACGAAGAACACAAGTCGTTCTTGGCCAACACTAAGACCTGCCCAAGCCTAGCCTTAGTCCCTTTTGAAATACCTTGAAACCCTCACGGTTCACTCTTGTTTCCCACTTGTAATTTCACACGAAATTACCCACCTACTTCTGCCTAAGTCCATAAGGCCCTATTTATAGAATATAGGCAGCCCTTAGACTTGGCAGCACATTGACACTTGTCGTCGACAGCTTTTGCCACTTGGCGGGCTAAGTTTAAATCTCTTCCTAAGTTGTAGTTGACATCCCCAACTACTTAGGCCATTATACACGAAATAGGATCATGGATAAAAGCATAATCAGTTCATGGGAGATCATGGGGACAAGGAGTTAGGAAATGTAACCGCCAACTACTTTGGCATGTGCTTTGCATGTGCCTTTGACTTGGTCAGCCATGCTCCACGCCCAAGCTTGCTTTGTGCCAAGCTTTAGCTCATCTTTGACATTGTTCCGCACCAATGTCTCACCTGCATTCCGCCGCCATGACTTTGCCGCACACGTCCGACGCCGCTGCCGCCCGCACACTTCCTTGGCCTAGTTTTCTGCCTTGCCCATGTCACTGCCCATTTCCCTCGTGCCATTGCTTGTATTTTCATTCACATAGCCTTGCCTTGGCTATTGAAAGCCTTTGCCATCAACCCGCACTTCCGTCTTGCCTTAGCTTCGCCCGCACCTAGCTGCCACAACCCATAGTGCCATTGCCACTGATTTTGGCGTGCATGCCGTGCCATGCCGCCCTAACATATCCTACACTGTTTTGTCAAGCCCTTTCCAAGCGTGTCTTGCCCATGCCAAGATCTTGGCCAATACTTGCCCACAACAGCCCTCATGTCAATGTCTTGTCCGTCGCCCGCATGATCGTCTGGACCGCGCATAGGCCAATGACAAGGCCATCACGCCCAATCCTTGCCACAGCCGCGCCAACGCCCGATGTCAAAGAGTTGGGTCCTAACACGTATCTCCCTTGTTATATTGCGATAGCCAGTAGACAGTTTTGGTGGGGGGGGGCGGGGAATTCATGTTCTTTATGTATTCATATGCAGAATGGAATATCTGTTTCCACACAGAATGACATGATTTGGCATAACGCTGAAATAATAGTTGAAAGCATACATAATGTTTTAATAGCGTTAAGAGATTTTTTTTCATTCCATGTCCGGTACTGATATTGGGGTCCGACTAAATATGCATTTGCGCTGATAGTTCTACATTTGAGGGGTAAACCACTCTCGACTCTACACCCAGGACGGACACAGTGTACGTGAGGTGACGAGTGCGTGCACGGGTCATTTTTACTAAAGTTCCACTGTTCTCTCCATGGCATATCTCAAATCTTTGATTAAAGATGAACTACTTACAAACTATTGTTGGTGTTAAGAGATTTATTTATTTCTCAAGAGTCACTTTATTAAAGGTAATACATGTGAAATTTGTAAAAGAAAAAAGAAAAACGTTTCAGATGACGTAATATTCTATTGAATTTCCTTTTTTGAGAAAATAGATAGACTCTCATACCCTATAAAGAGTATAACTTCTAATAGGATGCAATTTATTTCTTTCTTAGGTGGTGTGGTGTAGGTTTTAGGCTTTTAGCTAAAGAAAAAATTGATATTTTCGTACCTTTGAATTTTCTTGCTAAAATCTATCTTAGGAAGAAGTCACCTTCAAAAGAAAATTTATTATATCCTTATAGTTTGGAAAGTGATTTCTTTCTCATACCGTTGAAAATTCATCTTAAACTATTTTGTAGAGCTTCATCCTCACCTCTCCAAAGTTGTAGTATTTTTTAAATAACTGTATCTCTAATTTTTATATGAACTGATGGTACCTACTCCTTTAAAATCCAACGTTAAATGTTATTCTTTACCGTATCTCTTTTTTTTCAACAACCATAGTATTTACCTATTCGGGCCAGCTTGCGCACCTCGACTAATTCTATAAAATACATATTATCTCACACCAATACGGGCACCTGAATATCTTAGGGGTATTATTATTGTATTTTCTCACACCAATATGGGCACATGAATATTTTAGGAGTATTATCATTTTTAGCCCGTGGATTATTTTTTCAATATCTTAGTGGTCTAATTACGCAGATAGTAGTGTTGCCGAGTAAAATCATTATACAGATTTGGGTTTTTTCCCATTGGACTAGATGTTTGTAGGCTTAGATGAAAATAACTACAGAGACAAGTATCAAATTAATTAGTAAATTAGTAAGCTAGTAATAAAATTAAATGACATCCCTCAAAAACTTATAAAGTACTTTTTTCGTCCATGTGCAACTAAAGAAACACATAAGTGACTTTTTAAATTGTTCCATTACACCCTCCTTTCTTCCTCATTTATCTCCCGCCTCTTTCGAAGTTTCTTAGCCAGCATTGTATTAAGGATTAGCTTTTGTTATATACTTATACTTCCTAATACTTAATTATTGAAATTCATGAGATAAGACATTTAATAGAGTAACAGAAACATTGAACTAAAAATAACAACACACAAGTTAATGAATAAAAATTATCAAGTATTCATATAACATTTGATATTAAAAGATAGCCTTAAATAAGTAAAGGAATCAAAACTAATTGACTTTTTTATAAATCCTAAAAGTTACAAAATGGATTACGGTCAAACAATTTCTTTTTAGAATTGAAAAAAAATGTTGTTTGACGGTAAACTATTTTTGTAACTTCAAACAATTGAAAGATATCAATTAATAAAATAAACTTTGAAGAAAAGAAGCAACCAAAACCGTAATTATATAATTTTGTAACTATATGCAGTTGACATTTGTGAAACTTGCTATCCCCAACTTCTGTGAAGGTCCACCTTTGTTCCCATTTCAGGGATAGCACAGGAATGCGCTCGTAACCATATACCCACCACTCTTTGCATTTCTTGATGAGATATGCTGAAGCTTGTTGCTACAAAATATTTTCCAACACTTGAGGAAACAGAAAGAATACTATATTATCAAACAACGCAACATAATCAACATTGTCATTTTACAAATTGTTAATTTTTATCTTTCCATACTGTATAGATAAAATGCTATCATTTCTTTCGTTAAGTAGCAAATAGAATTCTGTCACTCAAAGATTTTGGTATATAACAAAACACAAGCTACATTATGATAAATTCCAATGAATAAACGAAACACGCAAAAAATATAATCTCAATCATTAAGAAAATAGTGAATGTAACTAAAGGGGATCCTCACTTAGCAAATGTTGATTGTCACACCCACTCTCTACCCCCGAAAGATATGTTTATGTGTTATGGATTGTGGGTTGAAGAGTTTTTCCCATTGAAGTGACAAATTTGAGTAGGGATTATTTTATTTACAGAGTCGCCACTTGGAATTGATTTTTCGGTGTTGCAAGTCACCTTTTATTTGAGTCCCTAGTCAAAGGAAGGTTTGACTCTATTTTTATCGGTACGCGAAAACAAAGTTCGGGTAAGGAATTCTGTTGACCGGGGAAAAGGTGTGAGGCATTCCCCGAGTCCCGTGGTTCTAGCACGGTCGCTTTATTGACTTAAAACTTGGCTTAAATTAATTTTGTACAAACTGTGATTTATACTATTTTGGTATTTTACCTATCCGCTTTTAATTATTAAAATTATTAAAGAAAAATTTGAATAAAATTGTTCTGATCGTACCACGCAAAAGAATGTGCGATCGAGATGAATTTATTAATTTTTGTCATAATAGCGCTACGCAAGCGAATCCGCAGTTATGATAAAGGACTATTAGCACGCTATTATTTTCAGAAAGATACTATATTCGTGCTTTGAAAAAATTATTTTTTTGTAAAAATTATTAAATGTTACTACCGCGCTACGCAAGCGAATCCGCGATTATGTAAAACGGAATAGAAATTAATTAAAACTATTGAATATGAAATGAAATTATTGAGTTAATTTGTTGAAGGTTAAACATCACGCTACGCAAGCGATTCCGTGAGTTAAAGCGCGCCTACTAGTCGCCTAACGTTTAATTAATTAAGTGACTAAGTTCTTAATTCAAAATACGATATATTCCTGCGAAGTACCAATCCAATCCAGGGGGGAGAGGGGGGGTGGGGGACATTGAAAAATCCAACCACATTTAATTTCAATTAGTACATTTACTTATCTCAAAGCTATTCAAATCATCATAACCCAACTGTTACTCAGTTGTTACGTTCATCCTTCCTTTCAAGATTAATTCATGGTTCGCTTATTAGTTGGTGAGCAAATAATTAGCCAAATAATATTTTCTNCATTGAAAAATCCAACCACATTTGATTTTAATTAATACATTTACTTATCTCAAAGTTATTCAAATCATTATAACCCAACCGTTACCCAATTGTTACGTTCATCCTTCCTTTCAATATTAATTCATGGTTTGCTTATTAGTTGGTGAGCAAATAATTAGCCAAATAATATTTCCTATGCTTGTGAACATTATACAAACGGGAGAATCACATGAATGAAAATTGTATAAATGCAATAATTCTATATTAATCATATTAAAGAAATTTACGGCAAAAGAAAGGTAATCAACTTCCATGAAACCATGTGGCTATGAATCTCAGCAAAGGGGCAATGACAACACGTGAAGGAAATATTTAAGTGAACTTCAACGCGTGACAGATTATTACAAGAACTTTTAGTGAGTAAAACCAATTCGTTTCAAAATAGGGACTGCTACAACTACACTAAAAATTAACATGTAATGAACTTAAAATTATATTTTTCTACTTCTTTCGTCGCATACTACAGTAACTCAAATCATTCATATATTATAACCAATAAGGATGGATCACTGCAGTTCAATAATAAAAAAATAACGGGTGAAACTCTAGCTTGTGAAGTCAAACATTTATTCACTCGTCTTGTCAATAGAAATCACACATGGTAATGACACAGCTATAGCACATCAACACCTTCATGTCTTCATTCCAAGCCAAATAAAATTACATTAAGAAAGAAAGATCAGAAGAGTACCTAAATGCAGAAACTGGAAGCAGTGAGGAAACTTGCTTAAAAAGGAAAAAATGGACAGCAATCCCAGCAAGAACGAACAACAATTCAACAACCCAAAACCTCGACAATGACCCAGAACTGGACCAGCCACATTTGAATAGACAAGAACCTCAAAAGAAAATCAAAGAACCTTGAAAGACTCTCAGCATTTTAGGGGATTTTTGTTCTCCAGAAACTCCTTCAAGTTCTCAAGTTTTTGTGTTGTGATAGAGTGTGTAAAAGATGTTCTGAATATGTGTTAAGAGTGCTCAAAATCTGCAATTGTGTGACAGATTGTGTGTCTTTGTGTGAAAGAAATGACCACTTTAAGTAGGAAAAAATAAGTCCTTTTGGACAGATTTTGGTTTACCAAAAATCTGTCCAAAAGGACTAACTTGTTGTGCCAAAACAGTCCCTTATTCACCAAATGCTAACACAAAGTAGAGTAGTTGTGTTTCCAGCATGCTTAAACAGTAAAATAC